>PNEQ01012973.1:0-10093 GCA_003012365.1 Medauroidea extradentata
GAGGCATGTGTAAAAGGGTTTTACTTCTAGTGTTATGGTTATGAAAATGTTCATTTGTGTGGAACAACTTCTGATTTTTGGAAATGAATGTCAGCAATGAGTAAATATATTCACAAGCTAAGGTCATTATTTTGGAACTTTTAAAAAGGGGTCTACAGGATTCAGTCTGTTTTCTCCCGTGAATTATTCTTACAGCTCTTTTCTGCATACGGAAAACATTATTTCTGTCAGAGGAGTTACCCCAAAACATGATGCCATAAGTCATAATAGAGTGAAAATATGCAAAGTATACAGTCAACACCGAATCTTTGTTTAGTATACCTGATACAAAGTACAAAGTCCTTTTAAGATCGTACATAAAAAATTGTAAAGGCTTTTGAATGATTTTGAATGTGAAGATAAGACTTTTAAAATATAATAAGCAGACTTATTGCATGCAAATTTAGTTACTAAATAGAACTAAAGTTAACTCTACGACAAGTTAGCAAGATCAATGTTAAAAGTTTGGCACAGGGTAAATTGAGCGCTAGTATCGCTAATGAGTGTAAACTGACAAATCACATAGCTTTCCTGAATTTTAAGTTACATAAAGTTGATAATACAAAACGCGAAATTGGTTTATTTTCACTTTAAAATTACTATAAATAACTTCTGTAATTTCCAAGCCTATTTAAAATTAGTTTTAAAACAATTTCGTGTTTTTCTGGTCCACAGGCATTTGCAGCGAAACTAGCAGCAGAAATTTTCCCTCTCCATAAGAAAACACGGGCGCCTTAAAGGAGCAAAGCACTGCGGCAGCACTGCAAGCGATCGCTACATGCAACGCTGTTGATCATGCTGAATGAATTGCTGCAACACTGAGATTATCTTTAGGCGAGGTGTTTGTTTGTTTACCAGATGTTTAATATACAACCTTACATAACGTGCTCGTGACAGATCTTCATGCAGGTATCAACCTCATGAATATTTATGTGGAAATTACTTGATTAGTAAAACACACCATAATTCTTTGGCAATAATTGTTTACGTGCAAATGGGAAGTGACAATTGTTTTGACTGACTTCACATAAATTCGTACTTGCATATCTTCAAAGAAGGGAATTAATAGTTTCGTTACTTTTAAAAGCAGATGCATAACTTCAGAAAAAAGACAGTGGATAAACAATCTATAAGTTAACACGGGCGGTGGATAGGCCAGAGTATATTCAGGAATACAGGGAATGTGCTAGACTCTGCCAGTACCTGTTTAGGTGTGGGTCGACGACCAGATGGCCTCCGCACCTGGCCCACCTGCCCTTCAGTAGACGATCTGGACTCTCGAACCAGTGCTGCATATCGTCCCAGCACGCAGGCGGTTGACTGTTGCACACTGTGGAACGCTCTTAATGATGCTGAGAGGTGATCCCATTATTGCAAAATAAAAACTCGCGAAATACGTTGAACTGCATTTCCCGTTTATTCACAGAAACACCCTCGAGCAAGTCACCACATACCATGTCTAGATATTGCCTGTTAGGACGACGTAAGCTGCTAAAAATGGCACCAAGCCAACAATGAACATTACAAGAGCAAAATGTACAATGGGGAGCCCAAGTGATTAACCCTGCATGTGTCAAACTCTGAGGTCGGAAACACGCGAAAAAGGTTCCAAAAACTTTAAATTATTGCACACAAAAATAGTTAGGTCGAAAAGATTGAGTGGCCTCAGGGAGACAAGTCTGCATGACACACGCGACTTACTTCCTCGGTGACCAAGCGAGACTACACAACATGGAGTTCGGCGAGGGATGTGGCAGCGCACATTCCTGCCAAACTTGGTGTAATGCTTTTACATACTATTTTAAAATAAAATTATAAGCCGAAAAATATTGAATAATCAGTAGAAACACCTTACAGGAACAGGAGTTTACCTGCCGAGTAGCGAAGACTAGCGTTTAGGTGGTTTCTGCAAGTTGGGAGGGCGGTCGCGTTCCTGGGACCTGGCCGCAGTAGCCCAGACATTGGAGGCGGCAGAACTGGCGACCGCAGCATACGTCACCCCCCTCCCCCCAATTAGGCGACCATTCGGCCGCTAGTGGTACCAGCAGCCCGGAGCTCGCAAGAGGTTGAGGGCTCGCAGCTGGTACGGCCTACTGGTGGTGCTGGAGACAGGCTTGCCGTCCATCGACGGTGTTGAAAATGTCGTGCTGTCTGCTCTGGTGCTGCGTCTCTGATGTCACTCATGGAGTGTCTGCTAAGACTGTGTGCTCTGCCTGCACCTGCTGCAGTCTGGCGGTGGGCATGTAGGCAGCCAGGTGGGCCTGTGTGCCGCGCAGGTGCCTCACTGCCTAAGGTAGCGGGGAGCCTGGACATTCCTACATCTTCAACGGCTGTTGTGAACTACTGGGCCCCTCCTCCTTCGCTGTGCAGGTCTTACCTCAGAGCATCTCATGTGAGAGGTCTGCACAGGGCAGTAGAGTCGCTGGGTCCGCCGTGGCGGTGACTCTGGGATGTCAATATCGCTGCTCACCCCATCAGCCTCACTGTCTGGTTGGTCATATGGCGACAGGTTCTCTTGCAGAGAGGATGGAGTTGCAGCACTCTCATTGACGACCTCATCCTCAGCATCATTAGGAAAGCTGGTTGTGGCTTCCTCAGAGGTTAAGATTTTCTATGGGTCTGCTTATCGGGGGCTGGGCTCATTTGGCTGGCTGTTCCCTCCCGTCCTGGTGGTAGATCGCTCCTCCTCGCTTGTCATCTCTGCTGAAGATGACAAAGGTGAGTCTAACGATAAGGAAACAGACTAGTTAGGCTGGTTCACCCCTACTGGTTCCTCTAGGTACCCCTGGCTTTCAGGTGGTGTGCCCTCTGGGCTTCGTGAATTCTGCCTGGTTGATTCTCCTTCTGTTATGTCGTCTGTGGGTGTCAGTGTTGATATACTCTCGTGTGGCGTGTCCCAGCCCTTCTGGTTCACGTCCAGTCTCTGCTCGTTTTGTCGTATTTCCACGAGGCGAAGGTCATCCCTGTGAATTTTTCGCGCATGGCAACCCACTCGAATGATGTAACAGGTGTTACTTGTAGCTCGAAGAATGACGTGGGGTCCAGATCATTTTGGGGACAGTCCTGCACAGAATGCCTTCTTGCCTGTTGACTGTGGGTGTATACAGGCATACACACTTTGTCCAGGCTGGAGTTGTGAAGGTTGCTTTGTGGAGCCAGGGCGCCACTGGGCCACATATCTCTGTTGACATTCCCTTACCAGGTTTCTCTGTTGTCTGCTCCTACGGGGTCACTCTCCACTGCTTTCATCTGCTGTACTTTTCCTGGTGGAAAAGAGGCCATTTCTCCAGGCAGTGTAAAATTTCGACCCTGTAACAATTCGGCAGGTGAATATCCCATAACGAGATTTTCCCTGCGCACGTAGAGTGTACAGGACAGCGGGTAGATGCTCTGCCGAACTCGTATGGTCTCCCTTCGCTCAAGACCTGAGTTGCACCTTGAATTCCTGGTTCCTGCGCTCAGTTGGGTTTGCCCGAGGGTGGTAAATGGCAGTGGTTTGGTGTTGTATGAACCATCTGGTGCAGTATTCCCGCCACTTGCGGCCTGCGAACTGCATACCATTGTCAGTTAGTAGGGCACTGGAATATCCCCACTTACATAAGAACTCATTTTCTAGGGTACGGGCGATAACAGGTGTCTGTGTACTGGACACATTGATAGCCTCTATCCATTTGGTGTACAGATCAGTTATAACCAGGTTTGACTTGCTTACCACCTTTGCTACGCGGGTATGGCCCCATCAATTCGAGAGCTACCATGTCACTGGGTATTCGTGGCATTCTGGGCTGCTGTTATTGTTGTCCATCAGCACACCGACTTTTGGTACAATTACAGTGCTGGCAACAGCACATGAAGTCCCTGGTCTGTTGTGTGGCACCTGGCCAGTAAAAATTGCGTTTCAGGTTCGTCAGTGTCTGGGTGATGCCCGGATGTGCTTCCCAGGAACTCTCATGGGTAAACTGCATGACTGTCATCCGTTCTGCCTCTGGTATAATGAGTTTCCAGTTTGGTTTGGACATTGAGCGTTCAATCTGCTGAATGCTGTCTATGACACGCCAGTGCGGGACCTCCCCTTGGTCGCACTTCTTCACCTTCTCGCGTACTACAGGGCATTGTTGCTGCACGCCTATCACTTGGTTCTTCAGTTCTTCCAGCATCAGTTCGTCTTGCACCGTCACATTGTAGCACCTGGGTGACTCGCCTATACTAGTTGTTTCATTTCGCACTGTGGTTGGCATGATTTCATCTCATTCCTCTTCTTCCACAGCGATGGCGTCTCGGGGGTCTCGGGACAGTGTGTCCGCAAGCTCGTTTTCTGCCCCAGTCATGTGCTGGACTTAAAAATCGAAGGATTGTAGGAACAATGCCAAATAGGTCAGTTTGCTTCACGACTCTCTCATCTAGTGCAATTCTAAGCAGCGTTTGTCTGTCCTTTAGGTGAATCTCTGGTATTCTAGGAACTGACGGTGTCTCTTTATGGCCCAAACGACTGCGGGGCACTTTCGTTCGTTTACATCGTAGCGTTGCTCCACTGCACCGAACTTCGCACTTCTGAAGTCGATGATGCGTTTCTCCTTGTCGTCGCTATACTGATATAATACAGCTCCCAGTCCTAGTACACTTGCGTCCATCTGAAGGTATAAGTGTCTATTCGGGTCGTGTCTGGCTAGCTTCTGATATTCTGCGAATCTCAATTTTACCTCTTCAAAGCAATGTTAATGTTCAGGTCCCCACCGAAAAGTTTGGAGGGTGATAAGGGGTATGTGAGTGGTGCTGCAATTATGGCGAAATCTTTGCTGAAGTCTCTGAGCCAATTTATTAAACAAAAAAATTTTCGAAGTTGTTTTCGTGTGTGTGGGGCCTGTTGCTTTTGAATGAGCTCAATTTGTTCGGATGTTGATTTGCTACCCTCTTCATCTACAAGGTGTCATAAAAATGTAATGCACACCTTTCCTATGTGACACTTCCGGTTCGCGCATGTCAATTCGTTTTTGGCTAGTCTCTCGAGCACCAGTGACAAATGGCATATGTGGTCCTCCCATGTTTCAGACCAAATCACCACATTGTCGAGGTAAGCAATGACGAACTCACCGATGTAGGTGTCCAATACATTCACCTTGAGCCCTTGGAATATTGATGGCACACATTTCAGACAAAATGGCATTGCACAAAATTGGAACCGACGCCCATCTGGAGCTGTAAACGCTGTTATAGGTCGGTTCTGAGGAGCTGCCGATACTTGCCAGTATCCGCTGTGTAGGTCAAGTGAAGATAGTATTTTGGTTCGCCCAAGAGTGCCCAATGCACCCTTTACCTGTATATATGGTGGTGGTGTGCTTCGTTTTATGTGGTTCACTGGATGGTAAACCACACAAATACACCATATCCTGTCCTTCTTTAGCGCGAGAGTTATGGCCGAATTGTAGTGACTATGTGTCGGCTCGATAACTCCTTCCGCTGATCCTTGATGATATGACATTGACGCAGTTGGTAGCCATGGGATGGTGTATATATAGGTTCAGACGGTGTCAACAGATTGTGGTGCTGTGTCACATCTGTTCTTTTAATGGGGTCAGCGGCTGCAAAAATGTCCCGACATTCATCTAGTATCCGTTGCACTGCATCACGGAACTGTGCCTGTACCTCGTTGTCCAATTCGTCCAGTAACACCCGTGTGGTTGGTTGCACTAGTTTGGGGTCTAGATTGTTCACAGTTCACCATTCATGCCTCCCGAAGTGGATTCTATGCTACGCTGGTTCAACTACTGTGTTTTGTTCTGTTAACCATGGCACATCCAGTATAGCGTCCTCTCTGAGTTCGGATGTGACGAGAGCAGTCGTGTTGGTTGTAGTGTCCCGGATTCTTTCTGAGATTTCGACTTCACCCAATGTCTCGCTGGTTTGTAAGCTTGTGGCTAATTGAACTATCCGAGCAGCTGTTTTCAAATTTTTAGCATCAACAAAATTTGGTCTCACAAAGTTGTGTGAGGCTGCGGTGTCAATTAAGGCTATACATTTGTGACCATTGAGGAAAACCGGAATGTGAAGCATGCCTTAATTCGAATTTTGAGTGTGTTTGAGCAGAACGTGTTGTGGGGTTTGATTACATCTGGTTTGCTGATATTCAGATTTGTATTCATTTTGGTATTCGGATTTGCATTCGGTTTAATATTCGAATTTACATTCGGTTTGGTATTCGTATTTGTATTCGAATTTGCATTCAGTATGATATTCGGATTTGCATTAGAATTTGCATTCGGTTTGGCATTTGGATTGGCATTCGGAATTGCATTCAGTTTGATATTAGGATTTGAATTCGGTTTTGACACTGTTTACACACACATCTGTAACATGCACATGATTACACTCTACATTGTATTGTTGAGCATGGGTGGCACACTGTGGTTTACCTGGGTCAGATTTTCTTAGTTCTGGAGTACATGTCTGTCTGGTAAAATTTTGGTTTCCTGGAGTAAGGGTAGTTTCCGGTCCCCCTTACCCTGACTTCCCGTTTACCGACTTTGGTATTTTAAACTATTATTTTATTGTAATAGCTGGCGATTTCGTGTTATGACACAATATAAGCTGGCGTGACATTTTTGGCATCTGTAAATGGCATAGGCCTATAGCGAAAACCAGGGGCATCGTAAACGGGGGGTGGGGATGGAGGAAACACTTCCCCTCCCCCCCCCCCCAAAAAAAAAATTCGTAGTTTATAAAAATTTTTAAGGTTAAGATTTCCTTCAGTTGTATATTAAATATTTTGATGCAGAAACTCTTTAAATAGCAGCATTTTGCACCTTAAAATATAAAATTTCCCGGTGGAGGACTCCTACACACCCCTTTATTACGTACGTTATATGTACACTTTCTCTACCAGTGACAGCCCCCAAAAAATCTAATCCTTACGGCGCCAATGCTGATACCTCACATATAGAACAGCACACTATTTATAATTTTCTATACACATAACTCGCAAATTTTAAAGATTCGTAGTTTCTTATTAAAAAATATATATTACTTTCATTTATTTATTTCAAATGTACTAAAATGATAAATGTGAAAATAATAAAAATGCTTAAGAAATTTGTTTACTGTTTATCAGTCCATAATTATGTCTACAAAGTATTTATTTCTTAAAGAAGAATAAATATACAGTTTGCACTCAAATGTTAATACACAAAAAGTAACTAAGAAATTATACTGCCGAATTTTGAACCTACGCAGCTCAAAAAAAAAAAAAAAACTTTTAAATCACTCACTCTGACCACTGTACCAATACGACTATGCGAAATTCGTACAGTTATAACTGTATAATAACACAATTTTACTTGCTCTTAAAATTATTATTAATAATTTTAGGTTTTGGGAATGAGTTAATACACTACTTGAAATTAACACACGTCACTGGAGTTAAAATTGATCCCGTTTTTAAAGCCGCTAGTGTGTTAAAGTTTGAAATTCATGTACACAATATTGAGCTATGATGACGACACACATTTGGCTTGATATCCTTGTAATATTTCATGCAGTTGTCACATGGAGCGCTCCACACTCAGTTGCTGCAGCATGATTGGTCTGTTACAAAAGCGTGTACAGGACCTGAAATGGAAAATAGCACCGGTTCTATTACTAAACCATGAAAACTGCCAAGCCAGGTGGATAAAAACCAAGATGTCTGCCATAACGGCCGGTATAGCATCTGCTATGGCAGATCTTGCACAGGCTAGTACGGAATCTGGTACCGTGTAATATGGCCTCAAGGATTGTGGGCAAGGAGGGATGTTAGGGACTTCAAACAACGACTTTCATAAATATAAAGAAAGGTGTTTATACAAATTTAAAATGTAAATAAACAAAAGAAAATAACTCGTAAGACCTTAAATACTAAAATCCGCCTAAACAACTCAATAAATTCAGTGAAATAAAAGATATAAAATGATAAATTATAATGGTAATTCCCTCTATATTACGAAATACTCGCATATAGAAAGGGTACATTCGTTTATTGCTTTCTGTCTCGTCTACTGCAGAATCATAAATAATGCAAATTTTGAAGGTATTTGAAAAGACGTTCCATAACAAAATGTTTGTATTTGATAAATGGTTATGGTGGTGGCCGGACAGAAAACCAAATTTTGAAATTTTCGTATACAAGTTCAATATTAAACTTCTCTACCATATGCTTCGGTAAAGTGCTCGGCTATAAAGAATTGTAATGGAATTACAGTTATCTGTTGTCAAGTTTGTTTGAATATTTACCTGGAACTTTAAAAGTAAAACTAACTGAGTTAATATATTTTTGCTCATAGTAATTATTTGTGATGAAATACACAAATTTATCATTTTTATTCAATTTTAAACCCCCTAATTAAGAAGTAAACCTGTTATTTTAATTTAGGATGGTAATTATTATTATTTTTCTCTTATCTGTATTTGTAAAGAGTACTGCTTACTGAGGTATTTCAGCAGGATATCTACGTTAAGGAATGTTAATCAGTAACTTACTCTGCTGAATTTGTTTCTCTAAGTAAGAGATGTATTGTTTTTTTTTTCTTTCTCTGAGGCGGTTGTTTGAACCGACGCTTTTGTCGGCATCCTTTTTTATCTTTCTTCTTGGCTGGACTCCCACACTGATAAGGTGTTTGCGGCAGGCAATTAAGATGACGCCTGTTACTGCCGCCATCCTAAAGATAGGAACTCTTGGGAGCGAGTTTAGGTTGTTAAATTGTATTAAAGTATTGCCGTTTTCAGAAGAGGCATCAACTTTTCTAGCTAATTAGCTGTTTTAGTGAGCTTCAAGACATTGTGGGAAGCGCGTAAGACATCGCTCACGAACCTATCACGCTGACTTTTCATATAAAAAAAATTAATTTTGGCTTTGCTATAACTAGTGGAAAACTGTTAAATTTTGAACTTTAATTTTATTATTTTCATGCCTCTATCTCTGTTGCATTTTCCGTAAATTTTAACATGGTGAAATTACTGTACAGACTGGGAACTCTAAGTCTAACCAGAGGTATGAGTAAAGCGTCCTTGCTCATGCCGACTGAACGAAGCCGAGTAAAATGTATGTATTAATGTTTGTTGGAAGCATAGGATGTGTTTTTGTGTCTTGTTGGGAGAATTTATTGACTAAATTTCAGGTAACTTTTCATGTAGGGAATGGCACCAAATATGAATATCTTTTGCTACAGTCATCAGTTCTCTCTTTCCAATAAAATTGAATATATTTCTATTAATAGTGTACTGTGTCTTTTTGATGTTGTCTACTATTAGAATAAATATACAACTCAATAATAATACACTCATTCACTATAGCATGTTCTTTAAAAATGGATAACAGTGTTATTTCTATTTTACATTGTATTTAAGTTTAAATTATTTTATTATTTGGTATGAAGTACGTTATAATTCGTGTGAAATAATAGGCTGCAAAAATGTTTATTGTGACACATAGGCATGAAAGAGCAGCATCTAAAACTTATCATTCCGCCTCGAGAAAACTGTTGCAATTTGAGGTGATTTTATGGCAGAATATTATAAACAAACTTTTCTTTTTCGCATTACAGGTTAAAAAATTCCATACATGTAGAAACATGCTCCTTTAGACCAATATTTTTAAAAATGTGTTTCAGCTGGGTTTTGAGATAAATGGAAACGTAGTTACGATATTAGAATTTGTTTACTAATTAACTAAAGCATGTACGAAAAATGTGAAAAGTTTGTAGGAAGCGCCCTGCAGGTCGAGCATGGTTCTTTTATTCGAAACCGTCGTAACTCTGACGTGTCGGTAGAACGATGCTAGTGTCATGATGGCTGCGCAAAAATGTGAGCATGGATCGTCGTGTCATAACCATGGAGGTATTAGTCTATGGAGTGGCATCAGCCGTACATTTCAATGGTAATCGTGTGAAGCCGATAATTTTAGAACATTTTCGAACTGCGCATGCGCAGAACGTTATTTTTCATGAGTCGCCATATTTTGGGTGGCAAAACAATAGCAGAAAGCAATGTAATTATGTAACTTTTTACAAAAATTCGCGCAAATTCT
>PNEQ01012974.1:0-10094 GCA_003012365.1 Medauroidea extradentata
TTCGCCAACTTGCCCAAGCGAGAACTTTAAATGGCTCAAATATGCTAATGCATCGCGGTATCAGCCATGGCATTTCGCAGAGAGCGTATGGCCCAGCGAGGGCTCTCGTACTGCACAACCGAGCCATGGCTGCGCGTAATTAGATATGCACTGACCTTCTATCAATGCATCGCGGAATCAGTCATGGCACTGCAGAGAGCGCATGGCCCAGCGAGGGCTCTCGTCTTGCACAACTCAGCCATGACTAAGTGGTAGGTATCAAGCAATTAGATATGCATTGATCGTCCATCAATGCATCGCGGAATCAGTCATGGCACCGCAGAGCGTATGGCCCAGCGAGGGCTCTCGTACTGCACAACCTAGCCATGACTGCGTGATAGGCGACAAGAACCTCTCACCTAAAATGGGACCATTGGCACTCATGCCCGCCCTTCGGGAAACTTAGGTTATTTCCCCTAGGTTAAGTAGAGCTAAGCTTAATTTACGTTTATCTTTTACAGCTGGATCACGAGCCCTCCCTGCTCGTCTTTAATTTTCGCCTTCTAACACAACTAATAAAGCATGTTATACATAGCATGAATTCTATCTTTTCTTCCTAGCATGGAGAACCCACCTCGCATGTCTATCGTCATGGGTTTCCTCCCGCGACCTCGCGGGTTTACCATGACCCTCTACAGGATTAGCTCCCAGTTAAATCTGAGGAAAGCGCCAGGCCACAAACGCTGGCTTGGCGCTTCATAACCTCACAGTAGGCAATTCGAACCATGTTTCTCCCTAACCCAAGCTGCATGCAGTAGTTAAGAGTGTATAGGCCACAGGCCTGGCACGCTGCTACCCCTCCCGCTCCCTCCTAACTCCTAGTAGTTAGACAATAACCTAGGGTGTGCCCCTTCTGGGCCACCAAAAAAAACTGTCCTTTATATGCTCCTTGGCACCATCATGGCCGAGCTAGACAGGCCTGTCCGATCGGCGATCGAAATACATCGTTACTGCGCAGTGACGTCACTCAGTACCCATATGAGCAGATGTTTACATTGTCTCTAATGAAGGAAAAACGACCAGAGCTTAATTTGTTCGGAAATAAGAAATAACTGGCGTAATAGATAACCAAAACTCACTAGGAAATAAATAACAAGTATATTACCTTCACAAAAAACAAAACGGTAACTATTTTTGTAGTGAAGTACAGTATTCATTTAAGCAGTTATAAAGTTGGCCGCACAGCTGTTATTGATGTCTATAACCAAGACTGTCGCGTTGGTCATTCAAATTTATTGTTTCCCATTTTTATTTACTTGTGTGTGTGTGCGGAAAATTTTAACCTTGTTGGAAATTGCGTCTGTTCAGCTAAAACATTTGATGCTGCAACATTAAACTTTAATGTAATAATAATAACCACCAATTTTTATAACAATATCAGTATTTCGTTGCGCCATTTTACCGATTACACAAAGAAAATGAACTAGGCTTACTTATTTATTGGTTGTTCTCAGTTTATTTGATTTGATACAATTTCATAATTTAATCTAGGACTCAGACAAAATGTTAAATGAAACCCTATATTGCACTTAACTCTACTGCTGGTGATTCAAGTTTTATAATTTCCCATCTTGGACTTTTATCATAATAAGAAGCGAAATATCTTGAACCTACTTAGAAAAACTAAGTTCTAATATAAAATTATTAGATTAAAATTAACATTATATTGGACTACCTTACTGGCAGTAGGTTATTTTCAGCTCATTGTTTCTCGTTACATACTATCATTGTCAGCACGATGACTTAACAAAAAAGTAGGCCAATAAAAATAATTCATTTCATGCAGACCTTTAGGCTATCATTATGTTAGTATTCACAATAAATTGATATTTACAAAATTCTCCAATTGTATTAGTAATTTATTGTATGATTCATTTTGCATTCCTGTTATTTTACCGGCATAGAACCACTTCTATATCCTTTGACCTGCTTGGGATCAGCAGAGGACTCATATAAGTAAAAATAATAATAATAACCTAAAGCAATGAATGAATCAAATACTCAACATAGATTCAGGATTTCATTAGATATATTAGAACTATTTTTTAAAAATATAATCCAACTGTAAAAAAAAACAGATATTATTAAAACTGTACAGTATTTTCAAAAATCAAAAAAAGTTGCTCAAGCTACAGTTCTTTAATGCTATTTATACATAGGCCTAAATAAGGCTGTCATTATTGTGCAACAATATAGGTGAACTACAGTTTTGTATGTATATATTTTTTTTTAGAATAATAACCATTTAACCCTAAATAATCTATAATGACAACCATCCTAGGTTTGTTGCTTCACTTTTATAAACTTGAGACTACACTGATGCTCCACATATTTCGTTCATCAGTAGGCCTGCTCCCATTGGGGCAAATAGAAAAGTCAGCTAAGTTTTAAGTCCAGGAACTGAATATACAATTTTTGGTTATTATGTTCTGATAAATTTGAACTTATGTAGTTCAAATATTTCTATAAGCACCCAACCTGTCAAGAAGTTAGTCTGTCAAGCAATGTGGGCTATTTTGGTAATGTTAGTTAATAATATTTCAAAGAATGTGGTGAGGTGATTTGAACAAACAACTGACATTTAATGACACAGGGCATTTCCTCCACATTAACTGTTGATTCCATTGTTCCTTACATTTGTTAAAATTAAAGATGATGTTTAACTAGAATTGATGTATAATTTTAAATGTATAACTTATGTCATTTATTCATTTGATTGTATATTGTAAATATGACTTGTCCGATATCTTTGTGCAGAAATGTACACAAAAAAAGATCCAAGGATGCAATAAACTAAATCTAATTAACAATATATAAGGATTTTTTAATTGCGTGAATTGCGTGTTAGCGTACAAAAATAGAAAATTTAACTCTTTAACAGATTTAATCCACACCTTAAGCAAATATTTTATAAGACGATACAATCCTTAATCTTAATATCTTCCACAGAAATCTAAGGTGTATCAGTAAGGTATCATGCATGTTCCAAACAAAAATACTTTCCTCTAATAAGAGGTTTCCTCAAAAATTTGGCAGAAATATTTTTATATTTCTCTTTCTTAATTTTCCTGTGATAGTCTTAAAATCTGTACATTTCATGTAAGCAGAAAGTGTACTGTATTCCATTAATTTACATCAAACACCCTCTTGATCCCAGATAGGCCTGGGTTTTTGTAGTAGGCGGGTAATCTTGGTTGTATTGTAGTTCCATGTACAGAAAGATTTTTGAGGTGTGCATTTTGAACATTATCATAAAACATTTTTTAAATTTATGTTTACTAAAGGCCTTACAAGACTCCTAAATACTGGCTGACATGCCTACAAAATAACTGAGTTACAGCCTACCTACTTTCACTGGTTATGAAATTTGTGATGGGGCCTATACTTAATTGTTTTAATACCAAAAGTACTTACTATAAAATGGTATCCTCTGTAACACACATCAGACTCAACACTTTTTGCTGATGACACTATTCTTTTGTACACTCATAGTGCAAGCAGTCTGGGACCCGTACATGGGAAGGGAAGTGGTAGGGATGGAGAAGGTGCAGAGAAGGGCTGCTAGGTGGGTGACAAATAAGTGGAGGACACAGGGGGGGGGGAGAGAGGAGGATTTCAGACCATCAGCAATGATGAGAGGACTGGGGTGGGGCACACTGCAGGAGAGGAGGAGAGTGGAGCAGCTGGTAATGATATTTAAGGTGGTGAGGGGGTTGGTGTGGTGTACACAACTGGGTGACAAGATACAGAGAGGTATATTTAGGGGAAGGGGTGATCATGGGTTGAAGATACAGAGGGTGGGGAAGAGGGCAGAGAGAGGAAAAAACACTATAATGGTGAAAACGGTAAAGGACTGGAATGCGTTGGTGAGGGATGTGGTTAAGGTGACGGGAGCGAGGGAGTTTGGAAAAGTTGAGGGGGTCGAAAAATTGAGAAGAGGTAGGTTAAGCAAATCCTTGGGCTGAGGCCCAATTGCAAGAAGAAAATAAAATAAAAAAAACATGTTGCAACAAGTGCAAGAATACTTCAACACACTCAATGTGTTCCTAAACTTTTGTGGCAAGACAAACTATGTTATATTCAGTCGTCCCAAGATTTAAATATGAAGAAACCTTTCAGCTCACAATAAACAATAGCCTCATTTTTAGAGTGAACAACGTGAAATTCCTAGGTGGTATAAACATTGACGAACACTAACATGAAATGTTCATATAGACAAAATTACTAACACAATTCTACCAACAGTAGGAGTGTTGGGCAGGCTACATGGGATGCCAGTCGTGGTAAAAAATAATTCTATTCACTATTCTCTTATAGTCATCTGCAATATTTGAGTCCCATTTGGGCCTCAGCTAATAAACATGCAATGTACCTTTTACAAATCATTCAGAACCGAGCCATTAAAATAATGTTTAATTTCACTTCTTCCATTAGTACTAACTAGTCAGTTAAGTGCTTCTAATAAGAAGTATGTATGAGTACAACTTACCAGCTCACATATGTGCAAATGACAGCAGCTTAACTGGGAACAGCATACATCATCACACCACCAGGCATGCAGGAAACTTAACTGCTTTCTTTAGTTAACACTGAATACGGATGAATATCCTGTAGTTTTAGGGGTTTGCAACTATTAAACTGCCTTTCCCTTACCATCAAAGCTGCCGCTAACAGCTGTTATTTTGAAGAAACTTTTGAAGCAAGACCCATTAAAGAAACTAGACATGGGATAGTATACTACATTATTGATCTCTGTCATTGGCTAGAGACTTAATATTTATTACTATCTGCACTTGTACTCATAGCACTGGAAAACTAGAACATATGATGTATTTAAAAATAATTTACCCGTGAAGATAAGTTGACTTCGATCAGCCTGTGTATTTAAGTGTGGTATTATGTAGTATGTTAACATTGCACTTAATCCATTACTACCTCCAAACAGTATTTTCTAGGTATATTGTTGTTATATTTCCTTACGTAGTAATGTAACTCATATATGATATAGTATGATGACAATTAGTGTTTATGCAGCCTAATATTTATCACTGTCAGTTCTTACTTGTGATTGTGATATGTTCTTTTGTGTAAGTGTTAGAATGTAATATGTTTTGTATAAAGTGTCTGTTTTATTTTTGTGTAACTTAACTGTAATGCATGTGCAATATTTTCCATATTGTAAAATCATACTCTTCTCTTTCCTCAGTACTTTTTTCAACTATCTTGTGAGATATTCCAAATTGAATTGATGTGTATAGTTATATTTCTGTATATGTAGGTGTGCAGATGTGCACACATGGGCAAGATTATCGCACCCTGAAGCCATATTACAAACAAAATTTTATTGTTAATTGTAATAGGCCCTCACCTAGAGCTTTGCTCGAAGGGGCTGAACTTTTTACGCAAGTAACATATTGTTTGTAATACGATTATTTCTGTAATTAAATAAATAAATAAAAATGAAAATAAATTACAGCATTATGGGTTTAGTTAAGAAGAGTACTGGAAAGACTGGTCAGGATATATAAGAGGGTGAATGGTGAGGGAGAGGCTCGGGTAAATTATGCTGCCTGTTAACTAAAACAGAGTATAAAGGAAGATTCCGATATTGAAGAGAATAACACAGCAGGGTACCAAAGGTATTCTATGCTTATGAGGCTGACGGGGAAGTGACGTGGAATTAGCTGTCAGAGAAGTAGGTATCACTGAAGGGGTTGGAAAGTTTAGGAGGTGTTTGTAGAAGAGGTTATAGCTTGCCAATAGGCGGTTGTCCAATTGCTAGTGAAATAGTTATTATTATTGTTGTCAACAGCTGAATTTTGGCGAGTTGAAATCAAGTATGTTTTAAGTAGAAGTTAGGCAAGTCACTATTATTATATCTGCATCATAGTGCAAGATAACCATAAAGATTAAAAATCCATTGATTTTGTTGTAAAATTTTTTTTGAACATGTGTATGCTTGACAATGTAAACATTGTTACGGCATTGGCTTAGAATATCCATTTAAACCGACGTTGAACCACAGTTGAATTGTAGTTGCTGGACATAAATGTTAAGAAAAATTATTAAACACATTCTAACAGCCTGGTTTGGCAAACGTTTGCATAATACTTACCTTTATTTATGTCCAAGGTAAATCATGCAAATTGTAGGTTAGGCCGCCCTTACTGTCAGAACGTTACTTTTAAAATATTATTCAAATAATAGAACCTAAAACATTTCGTTTTTTCACTAAAATATTTACTTTCGTAATATATAAACTGTTTTGCAATAAGTTTCTACCTATAAACGTAAAAAAAAATCACTTAACCCCACACTGCATAAACATTATTTACATGGAAAGCAAACAGCTAATTCGCAGAATACGTTTCGTGGATGAGCATGGAAGAATTTTTGAAGACCATATTTTGCACATTGTTGTACATTTCGTTGTGCTAAACAACATACTAACTTCATTATTTAGCTTTTATGCGAGTACAGCAGAACGAGCCGAAGTCGTCTTGCTTGCACTGATAGGCACGTATTTAACCACCAATAAAAGTTATTTCATATGTAAATGACCGGTTGTTACTATTATGAGCACACGAAGTATCTATTCAAGTTTATTTCTAGAGAGGTCCGATCAGCTTGCACCTCGTAGTTTCTTTAAAAATCGCCGATGACGTGAAAAGAAGCGCGAAATTGTATACATTTAAATGGCCATTCCGAGCAATCTGGGTACTGAGGCCGTGTCCGAACTTGCCTGAAGTATGTACTTGTGTGCACCTACCCCCGGAAGTGACATCACAAGGGCTGTCCGAATTGGAAATGAAGTACGTAAGTACGCAAGGGAACGAATGTGTGTACTTCTCGCGCCCCTCACGACCTTCATGCGTCGCCATCTTAAATTTTTGGAGTTTGTTGTTTAGTATTTGCAGGTTAATGTGATAAACAAAGCACAAACTTCTAGATGGATGATTTGACTCTGTTTGTTTGTAAGTACATACAACTAATACATTTACTGGAACTAATACAAATAAAACATTCTTAGGTTTCAATTACATAAATTATATTAACGAATGTATATCATGCTCACTGCTAGGAACTAGGTTATGATTTCGTATGCAGTCATATTTTGTCATGTCACATTAATGTTTTTTTTTTATTTTACATTGCGCATGAATATTCCACGAAGAAAGACGGATGTTACCTTTTACGCCGTCATTCATCACTGACGAAATCATAACATTTCATGAAAATTTTCAGGAATACTTCTGGCTAATTCATTTAAAATACGAAGCCAACAAATGGTCGTCCGAATTCGTCTAGTATGGGAGATGCAAAGCAAAGTGGCTGACATCTGGTGGTGAACTTCTGAACCTTCGGAATGGTGATACCGACTGCAGACGCTATATTGTACACGTGCGTAGCGAAGCTATTAAATGTCTATAAATAAATACTAGGTGGCAGAAATACTGTTCCTCGTTGTAAAAATAAAAGAGTTTTATTAAAAATATGTTTTTATATGTATATAAAGAGCACTGTCGATAGGTAACAGTGTAAAAATATAGTTACGAGTGTTCGTCATTTTCACACATCGCAACTTCTACAAATCTAATTGTATTCATATTATAAACAGTATTCTCCAAACTAATTCTGTATTAGGTCTACCTATTTGTATTTACTTTTCCAATTTCCGTATATATTGTAGTAAACACGTTTCTTTCATTATAACTGGTTTATTTAGAACTAACGAGGTTAGGCCTAACCTCGTCCGTTTACTGAATACTGTATTGTTGAAATTATATAGTCGAAGACGTGTCTATTCATTTGTAAGCGTTAAAATAAAAACTTAACATGTGTGTCTTATTAAAAATAATATTCCGTTTTATGTTTATTTTTGAAAGTAGATTTTTTTTCCTACAAAAAATGTTACAAAAAATTTTCCGAAGCTACTTATGCAGAATGTTTCGTAAATATCTAGTAATGTTAAAATTACAAGCTCATAATATCCCTTTTTTACATAAAGTATTAGTCTACTTTCAATAACAATAATATGTTGTAAGAACAGCATGAACTAACCTTCAAGCATTATGTAACCTATAAGCATTCTAAACGGAAAGTTTTCGTGCGCACAAATTTTAATCAGTTTTGTAGTTTTCCAAAAAGATTATATTAAATGTTTTTCTTATAAATTGTATTTTCCGTATAACAAAATTGTTCACTACTACACTCTCTCCATGCGGCTTTATTCCGCGTCGCTTCTAATGCACACTTCAATGAATAATATGGGATATATTAAACAATCTATTACATATTTTGTATTATATATTTCGTCGTGTTCAATGTTGGTTTTATATACATTAATTTAAGCCTGCATTTATCCACACGAGCCCTTAAAAATGAAAATAAACTCGCGTTTCCATTGCCACGCATACGAAAAATATGTTTCTATCACCATTCCGGCCGTCTGCAAGGCGCGACAGTGCTGCTCCTAGCGTTGCTTTGCATCTCCCATAGATCGGGGCAAGTGAAGTACGCAGGGGTAGAAGTACAGAAGTACATACCTGCGAATTCGGACACGGCCTGAGTGACGTCACAAGATTAGAGTGAGACAGAGATAAAATGCGCACGGGAACAAGGTGTGTTCGGGCGCCTTGCGATTTCTGCAATTTTCCTGCCCATTTCTTGCGATTTTTCAATAAGAGCGTTCGTCTGGCCGGAAGTGTTTTTTTGGTGGGCTGTTCGGGCGTCGAGTGCATTGCGATTTATCGCAGAAAGAGCAAGCCCTTTCTGCCCTTGCTGTTGACGAAGAGCAGAAAGCGCAGTGAGATCGACGGCAGTAAAAGGGCGCGAAATTGGAATATTTGTTTACAAGTGTGTTTGAAGATTGTAGCTTGGTTGAACGGTATTTTCGAAATGTGTTTGGTTATCTTACGAGAAAAGTGGGAAATGTTGTAGTAAATGATGCTAATAATATTGTATGTATATTTGTACACTGCCAGAAACAAAAATCCAGTATGATTTTGGTAATTCAGCTCTTCTGGTAAAAGCTGTGTTAATCCCAAGTAGATTTTATGTACTAGAGTATAATGAGCTAAAACCTCGGGAATATACGGGGCTTATTCATAGTCGCTATTCTCCGTTCACTCTTAGTTGAGTTTTAGGATAAACAAAGCAAATTATAAACAAATATGTTCATTGGCTGCCTACCACCGTGCACTGTGATCTTGCATAAGAAATAGATCTTTGTTATCTGTCCTGTACATATAAATTTACCACTCCATCACTCAATGAGAGAGTTTTATTAACAAGTATATAAAATATACAGACGTTACAAACACAATCTACGACGCTATATGTTTATTACTTAAATTATGGTTAGCGGACGACACGTCCGTACAGTTGGTTCACGAGTTATTTAACGACTGACGCACTGCTAAACGTACGAGTTTCTTGGTTCACTTGCCAGTGTTTAGAGACGTACAATACTCTGAAGATACCAAAAGTTTAGTTCAGTAATAATTACAACAGCAAAAATATGTCAGAAATATCACAATCAGACATAATGTCTTATTTTTTCAAAGTATTTTTGGACTTTAACGCGCCAATGTTGTGGTTACTGCGAATGTTTTCTTTCGTTCGTCCATTTTCCGCTCCAGTTTGTCCGAACCACGGCCGCGTGGTCCGAACCAAAGTTCCTTGTTCTATTTTGTTCCATCCTCGCGTCGGTTTATATTTACGTCGCTTGCAGATTAGGTTATGTGATGCTGGACGTGAACAGTGAAAATGTCTTGTATGGTTTTCGAAACGTGAATATATGTCTTCATTACTGAACAAACTGTGGTGATTTTTATAAGGCAAGAATAAAAATCTCGCATAGCAATTTTTTATGTATAAAAAAACAATATGTGTCGTGAATTATCGACAGATTGTTTGGTGATTTATAAAAGTAATTTTTCCAAAACGAAGTACAAAATAATCCAGGAGGACTTTACAGTAAGTTTAATCACTCATCTTGTTGACAACTTTTTTTCTGCATGTAGTACCAAATTTTCGTTACGTTAATACCGGAA
>PNEQ01012975.1:0-10092 GCA_003012365.1 Medauroidea extradentata
ATGATGTGAAACCATCGGTAACCTGTGTACGTATTATGTTTTACGTTTGCCAGCCTAAAAACAACATACTTTTTATTTCACATGTTAAGAAAATACGTTAATTATTGTTTCTGAAGTGCGTCGTCGTTGTTCGTGGCAGTAGAACTGAACGAAACTTGAATTATTGAATAGCGTGTGTCATGTCTGTTGTAGTGGCGGTGTTGCGTTAAGCCCGTGCTACATTGACAGTAAAGTAGCCGTATAAAAATAACCGTAACCGCACCGTAAGAAATAGACAGGTTTCTATCCCTGTTACGGTCTTACGGCGGCTAAGTAGCGGTACGGTGTGTTGTAGCGTGCATCTCTCAAATGTGTTTGTTCAATTTTTACGGTTATTTCTTACGGCGAATGTAGCACTGCCTTTACAAATTCAAATAAAATATGCCCTCATTACGAGATGCGTAACGGCAATAGCGCGTGTTGTTTAGATTAGTCGATGGACAGAAACCAGACATTAACTCGCAGGTATTTATAACTAAGATTACTTTTTTTATATCTTACATTCAGCCCCCGTGCATTTAATGAGTAGTTATTGTAGCTAAAATTTATCAGAGCAGTTTAATGTAGTTCTAAACATTGCACGACCCTATGTAAATAAAAGCACGTGGCATTATTTGTGTTTACATCGGCGGAAAGATAAAAACTGGCAGGAAATAGAAATTAATCAGGGCTTTTTTGAGTGTTCACTTTATTCCGAATCACCTATAGCAATCTTTATTTACTTTATAAATTTAACAATGGAAAAATGTTGACTGAGTTTGAGTCCGACCGCCCGGAAAACAACGCCAAAAAATACGGCATTCTCGGTAACTTTACGAACTACAGCCAAACAACAAGGGGGTCAAGCAAAATACATTGGTAGATAGGCGAGTGTCCAGACCTGTTCTTCTACGACCGTGACCCCAAGCGCAGGCTGGTCGCTTCACATTACCTTTAATCACAATGTGAACATATTTTTAACGAGAACAAGAAACATTCCGTATTTCATGGCACAATCGTCGCATCTAATTTTTGAGATGACAGAAATGGTAAAAATACTTTCTTCGCATAATCGTCGCACTGCAATGTTTTGTTTACGTTTCTGCATCAGAGATGTTAATTACGCTCAAGTACGACACTATTAGAACAAAATGGTTGCCACAAGAATTGATTATAGTTAGTACCAAAATATTCCATTAGAATGAAAGTGGAACATAGCGTTACTATTTTAATAGTCCGCCATCGTGTGTGTTTGTCTTGCATGTGGACTTTCCCAACTGAACGTAGTGTATCTATGACATCATAAAATAAAAACTAAGTTTGTTAACACTGCAACAGAAGCAGAAAACCAAAAATTTCAACCGAAACGGAACTTAGAATATGTCAATACTTCAGTCAAAAATATTGAATTACTTTAATAAAAATAGGGTTGGTAACGAAAAATGTTGATTTAAAAAAATTGTTTTACCACGGGAATTTTCCTCGAATAATGGTCGTAGCTTCAATTTTTTGCTTCCAATTTGGCAAAAAATATGCGACGATTATGCGGGGAAATACTGTATGTACATTCCCAAACACTGCCAAAAATTTTGTCAGAAATATGCAGTTATACGATATTAATCTGAAAAATTTTTGATACACAAAAATAAGATGATGCCTAACTTTTTGGATGTGATATTTGGAACAAACTATGGTCATATATTTGGGTAAATACGAAACAATATTGTGTGCTATGTATCATTCATTGCTGAGTTAATAGCTTCTCTACTCACATTCTTGCATGCAACTGGCACCTCTGTGAGCTCAGCTACTGGTTTCTACTAACAGATGGTATCCTATTGTGTTGAGAGTTGCCTGGCAACAGTTAAGCAGTGGCCAATTAGAAAACAGCATAAGTAAAGACCCCTAATATATTGTGAATAAATATTCCCAATTTCTGTGTTTAGAAATTTTAAAAGTTGTGCAAAAATATGGTGTTAAACTTTGAAGGGGTGTAAATATTAGTTAAAAGCAGTGAAAAAAATTTTAAGCAGTAAGAAAAAGTATTGTGTAATAATATCAAAATTATTACAGCTAACTATAAAGTTTCTTTTTGCCTAATTATTATTAATATTTAATATTTACCAAATTACGAAGTATACCCTGTACTTAATTAAATTGTGCAAATTAAATAGTATCATCTTTTTTACTAAAACTATTTTTGTTTATATTTTTAATTTCTAATTTTTTATTGTTAGAAAAAAATCTATTTAAAATTCAGTCACTTTTAGTACATGTTGAAATTAAAACTTTTCATTAAGTCCAATTAGTTGCTTTGTCTTATGTTTGCCCATTTTTTAGCCATTTAATTTGGTGTTCCTACTCATTGCAACACAAACTCAGCATTGTTGCAGTTTACACAGGTCTCTGTTTAGTATTTGGTGATGTTTTTCATTTATTTCTGTTACGTAAATCAGAATTATAAATGCAACATACCTGGAAAGCTGTAACATTCAACTTGTAAACAAACACGCCAACGAATTTAAGTTTTTTTTTATATTGAAAGAAGACAACAAAAGAATATATATATATTTAGGCTGTATGGCTACACACTGCCGCAAGTTCGCCACAAAATAGCTTGCATGCTGGAATTCCACTCGTTGCTCGACCACTACTCAACTAATCAGTACAAAAGTCATCACAACGTACAAGTGATCTGACTACATCATGAATATGGCAAAGGCCAAGCTTTTCTACGCTATGAGTTACTTCTTTTTCTTTCTACTTTACTACAGCGACTACCTTGATTCTTGGTATACTAACGACGAAAATAGCGAAAATGCCAACACTGGCTGTCTAACTAGTTGCACCAGTGCCCCTTTTGTTTTCTTGCACAGCCCCACTCCCTAACCGCGCCTTCACACCATCTGCCCTCTCCAGCCATCTTTTCAAGACTCCTTGTTCATACATCAACACGTCCGTTCCCGAGTGACCACACAACTAGACTCCTTGTTCGTGGCGAACGTGCGCTGTCGAAGCCACCCGGCGGAGTGATACACCAGGATCCTACTTCTTTTTAATAACAGTCGGTCGAGATTTATACCGAAGGAAAACTACGTAACGCTGTTATAGACAAATTTGCACAACTTTCTATTGCACAGTAACAGCTAAATATTCATTAGTTTATTAATTGGGGATCTGCTGCGTTATCAATCTGTCGCGGATCACCACCTTTTCGGAGTTCTGTTGCACATGACACTACCACCCACGTCGCAGAACTAACAACATGCTGCTCTCGCCGCATTCCAGCACGCCAATGTACGTGCCTCCAAGCGAGTGAACTCTGACTTGCCTGCCAGATAAATCCCTTTCCAGAAGAAGCAAGCTAAGAGGCTACTTGAAATTTTCAAAATCCAAATGAGGCAAAATATAAGAAAAGGTTGCTTAGAAAATTTACTTGAAATTAAATTTTCTTTAAAATGAGTCCAAACACAATATAAATCAGATAAAATTTACACATCAAATTTACTACTTTTATCTTGCTTTAACTGTTAAACTTTAAATTTTTAATAAAATTTTACTGTTAACTTCTCTACTAGCATCCTCAATTAATATGTTGGATCCTGCCGTATACATCCTTATACTTGGTTATGTTGGTCTAGTAATAAACAACACAATATTAATAAAAAAAATTTAAATGACTATATGATAAGAGGCCAAGTATGTGCTACGTGCCAATGCACGTCACAGTGCGTTAATATTGAAGTCATAGAGAAATGTATTGTAACTAGATAGACTTCGAACTTTTGCGGCTGCTATTGTTGCTCATATTGAGATCACGATACCGCTTGACCATGGCCGTGCATGAGTCGATACCCTCCAAGTGCAAAATACGTTGAGGAATGAATATATCTGTGCAGTTTTTATCTATTGCCAATATCATAATGGAACACGTGATGTGTAAATATTGGGTTATTTTACATGGTTGAATTTGTAAAATAACCGTGAATGTCTGCATTTTTCCGTCCATCCGTTATTTAAACCCTTTAAATATTGGTGAAAAAGGTTACCATCTATTTAAACCGTACACCTGGACTAATATCATTACAGAGAAACCATATTTAAAAAAACCAGAAGTATTTGAAAGGAAAACGTACACATTTTGAGAATTGTACCCCAATTTTTTTGCTACAAAACATCTGCCAAGGTTTCTGAAGTCGCGTGAAACATCGCTTTTCAACGAATTTATGCTGAAATTTGTGGAAAACTCTTAAGTACACCAAATTTTGCAGTATTCTGGGAATTTCACAGTTCACCACTTTCAGGGGTCCTTAAGCATGAGATATTGTTTGCACTCGGTTAACACTTTTTAGAAATACCTAGGAAGAAGTCGTCCAAAGACTTAACTCTTCATATTTGATGAACAGTCTACCTGAAAATAGGGCAAAAATGATTGTTGGAACAAGGTGGGCATAAAATTTTCTTTTCCTGTTGTGTATATAGGTTATGTACGTTGCTTATACATAGTAGGAGTTGTAGGTTAAGTTGGCCCGAGTGAAGTACGGCAGTATGGCGAAGTGGATCGGCCGGTCGTGACGGTACGAAAGAAACATGGAATGTAAACGGAGTAACGCTTCGGGGGTGCCGACGCCTCAGACCATCCAGGATTAAATGGTAAGCAGGGCGTAACAGTGGCGACGAGTATTTCGAAACCAGGCGTGCTTGAGTGGTTTTCTGTAAGGTAAACAAGCAATGGCGCAAGCGCACTTTCCCTCGGTCGGTGAATTCGTGCCGGGAAAAGACTCGTGGAAGACTTACGCTGAACGTCTTCAGTTTTATTTTTTAGCAACTAAAGTAAAGGACAAGGAGGAGAAATGCGCAATATTTTTACAATATGCGGAGCCGAACTTTATAACTTGGTTGCTTCGCTGGTGGCGCCAAAATCAACAATGGAAGTTGAATTGACTGACGTTTTGACACTGTTAACAAACCACTTTGAACCCAAGCCTAGTGAAATTGTAGAAACCTTTAAATTTCATAAGCGGGATCAGATAGAAGGTGAGTTAATATCAGAATATGTGGCAGACTTAAGGCGGTTGAGCATTTACTGCAGTTTCACTGATTTGGAGAGGATGTTAAGGGATAGAATAGTGTGTGGGGTACGAGACATAAAACTTCAGAGGGCACTCCTGATGAAAGATGAACTGACCTTTAAAGAAGCTGTCGACATGGCAACAGCGGCGGAAGCGACAAATCGCAATGTCAGCGACTTGAATGATACATCAGGGAGGGCACCAGGGACAGTACTCAAGGTGGGGTTCAGCAAGCAGAACGCTTCGTATAGCTCGAATAAAGTGACTACTAGCAGCACGGATCAAAGAGAGGGCAGGAAACCCTGTTGGAGGTGCAATGGAGATCATGCCCCAGAGACATGTCGACACAGCCGAACAGTGTGCCATTATTGTTCAAAGATGGGACATTTAGAATGTGCATGCATAAGCAAGAAGAAAAAACAAGGCTCGGGCTCAACGGAAATAAAGAAAGAAAAGGAGGGAGGAAAGTGGAAGGGAAGCAGAGAGGTGGGGAAGCAAGGAAGACGCCAAATGGGTAATTACAGACTGACTGCCGTCTCTGACTCTGAAGAGGAAGGGAATTCCACAATATATACACTGTACAAGGCCACCAAGCAACCAGGGCAAAGCAAGCCACCTATTTACATGGAAATAGGGCTAAATGGGAAGCAGCATACAATGGAAATTGACACAGGTGCAGGCCTTACCATTATTAGCTGGGAGACGTACAAAAAATTGTGGCCTGAAGAGCCCCCCTTGCAAGAAGCCAATCTAGTATTACACACATGGTCACAAGAACAATTGAAGGTCAGAGGAACCCTGGAGGTGATGGTAAGGACAAAATCAAGTCACAGACATCTTCAGTTGTTGGTAGCAGAAGGTAGAGGGCCTAGCTTTCTCGGCAGGAACTGGCTGGAACCATTGGGAATAACAGTCGAAGGGATCTATAGTACAGCTCAGCCGGGAATAGGTAAAGTAATGCAGCAATATCCAGAAATGTTCAACAGTGTAGAACTAGGGCAGTATGTGGGGCCGCCTCTGGCTGTGGAATTGGAGCCCGAAGCTAGGCCAATATTTCGAAAGAGTAGATCAGTGCCTTTTGCGTTAACGGAAGGGGTGAATGCAGAAATAGACAGGCTAGTGGAACGGAGGGTGTATGATCCGATAGAACATTCAGCGTGGGCCACGCCCACAATGTTAACCGTGAATACAATGAAAGGACTATTCAAGGTAAAGCGGTTGCCTTTTAGCCTAAGCAGCTGTCCAGCAGTATTTCAGCGTCTGATGGAGATGTTGTTAATAGGGATACCGGGGGTCGTGGTTCGGTTGGATGACATACTGGTGACGGGTAAAAGAGAAAAGGAACATTGGGATAGAATCTACAAAGTACTACAACAAATAGACCAGGCAGGATTGAGACTGAAAAAGCCTAAGTGTGTCTTTGCAGCGGAATCAGTGGGGTTTTTAGGCTATCGGATTGATAGCCAAGGGGTTCACCCCATGGACAAGAAGGTGGAAGCAATACAGAAGGTACCAGTTCCAGCGGGAAAGAAAGAGTTACAGTCCTTTTTAGGGATGTTGAACTTTTACAAGAGATTTTCGAAGAACAGGGCGGAGGTGTTGGAGCCGTTGCATAGGCTTCTGGATAAGGGACGACCCTGGGAATGGACAACGGACCATACAAGGACATTTCAACAGGCCAAACAGCTTCTGCAGTCCGACCAAGTGCTCACCCATTATGACTTACAAAAGTCCCTGGTCTTGACGTGTGATGCTTCGAAGAGTGGTGTTGGGGCAGTGCTAGCACATGTCATGGAGGATGGAAGTGAGGCACCAATAGCATTTGCTTCACGCACTCTACACCAACATGAGAGGAATTATTCGCAGCTGGACAAGGAGGTGCTGGCCATCATGTATGGAGTGACCAGTTTCGGCAGTATGTGACCGCGAGAGACTTTCGTATTGTGACATATCACAAACCGCTGTTTCGGTTGTTGGGCCCAGGGAAACCAACACCTGATATTCTGTCTCCGAGACTGTTAAGGTGGAGCCTCTGGCTGGCGATGTTCACCTATCAGATAGAGTACAGGCCTGGGAAACAAATAGGGCATGCAGACGCGCTCAGTAGGCTTCCCTTACCCTCCAGGGATGTGAACGTACCAGCGCTAGGGGATGTGCTAATGTTGGAGGCGATGCCCGATTCTCCAATAAATGCTCAAACCCTAGCTAGGGTAACGGCGGAGGACGACCTACTAGCTCAGGTGAAGCAGTATACGACGGTAGGATGGGGAGCAGACCGGATTTCAGAGGAACTGAAACCATTCTGGACTAGGAGAAAGGAATTTTCAGTGTATAGAGGGTGTCTGTTGTTGGCCAGGAGAGTGATAATTCCTTCAGCTAGATGGAAGGAGCTCTTGGAAATGCTATATGAAGCTCATGATGGAATGGAGAAATCGAAGGCAATAGCCAGGAGTTATATGTGGTGGCCAGGAATGGACCAGGATATAGAACATAAGGTGGGACAGTGTAAGGAATGTCAGCAGTGGCGGACTGATCCACCTAAGGTGAAAGGAACGTCTTGGGAGCCAGCAACTGAACCTTGGTCACGGCTTCACATTGATTTTTTCGGACCATTTCAAGGGCAGGTGTTCCTTATAGTAGTGGATGCGTTTTCAAAATGGCCAGAAGTGAAGCGGATACCATCCATGTCGTCGGCTGTAGTAATCCAAGAACAGCGGGACATATTCAGTTACCATGGAATCCCACACTGCCTAGTATCCGACAATGGTACAGCTGTTGTGTCTAAGGAGATGAGGGCATTCCTGGATAAGAATGATATCAAACTGGTAAGAACTACTCCCTTCCACCCATCGACCAATGGACAGGCAGAACGCATGGTTCAGTCCATGAAAGGGAAACTCAAGAAGATACAAAAGGGGGATTGGCAGAAGAGACTGGCAAGGATGCTGTTAGCATTGAGGACCACTCCAATAGGAGAGCGCCTGACAACACCGGCGGAAATGCTCATGGGTCGCAGGTTACGGACAGCATTGGACCAGATCAGGCCCAAGCCAGAGGCGGGGGTAACAAGAGAACGTAGAGAAGAGTGGAAGAGCAAGGAGAAAGTCCGGCAGTTTGAGGTGGGGCAAAACGTTCTTCTTCGCAACTATAACGGGGTTCCTAAATGGTTGGCCGGACAGGGGGGCGATTGATGTACGAAGTGGAAACGGAAAGTGGTCAGTTATATAGAAGACATGTGAACCAGCTCTTAAGCAGGGAGGTAGCCAGAGAGTCAGCAGAAGAGGGAGGTGCCCAGAGCAGACAAGGAAGAAAAATCAGTTGGAAGGAGCGGAAGAAAGGGGGATCATGGGCAAATGAGGCGAGGAAGTCGAGGCAAGAAGAGCTAGCACAACCACTGAAAAGGTCTACGTGGTACTATGGGAGGAATCGGCAGCAGGGACCAGAACGACAGGAGCTGCATTCACCCCCAGAGCAGCGTCCACCACAGGAACCGCCTTCACCTCAGGAGCACCCATTTTCACCCCTGAGGGAGAAGCAGCAGATTTCAGAGCACTTACAGGATCCATTCCGAGGTTTTGAGCAACCGTCCAAGGAAACACAGGAACTGGTACCAGCATCGAGAGAGCCACCAGAAAAACTAAGAGGGCAGCCGAGGAAGTCTAAAAGGCTTAAAAAGTGTCCGTCAAAGCTGCGAGATTACGTAATATAACAGTTTAAGGGGGAGATGTGTTGTGTATATAAGTTAGGTACATTGCTTATACATAGTACGAGAATTGTTACGTAAAATAACTGTTTTAAGGGGGAGATGTGTTGTGTATATAGGTTATGTACGTTGCTTATACATAGTAGGAGTTGTAGGTTAAGTTGGCCCGAGTGAAGTACGGCAGTATGGCGAAGTGGATCGGCCGGTCGTGACAGTACGAAAGAAACATGGAATGTAAACGGAGTAACGCTTTGGGGGTGCCGACGCCTCAGACCACTGAGGGTTAAATGGTAAGCAGGACGTAACATTTCACCTAAATAATTACTTGCAATGCTTGTTATGATTTCAGTGAATTTTCCCTGAACTAGACCAGTGAGGGAGGCATTGTTGTATGCAGCGAAAGCTTGTAATGTTCCTAGTTTATCAGCTTGTAGCCTACCCAGTTGAAAACTAGCAGTCTGGTACACAAACTCTTATCAGATATTACACAGTATGCTGCAGACTTTAATTATGATTATTCCCATGTGTGAGTTGTAGCAGACATTGCCAGTAGCTGGCAGGTTATTGCCACTGTCACATACATTTCCTCTACTCTCAAGAAACGCTTTTAAGTTCTCCAGGCTGACTAGGAACACCAGCTAGACGACTAGCTGGCTTCTCTTGCTGTTAGCTTGTCTAGCCACCGACGTTGTTAAGTATGGTACTTGCCTACTTGTGTACCTAATCACAAATCATTATACAGTAGAGCTTATTTATATTAAATGTTTTTGATGTGCATGTAAATTAAAGGAAAGGTCAGGAATTTTACAGTATGTTGAAAACAACCTTATTGGGTTACAATGTGTGTTAAAAGTGGCCTCTATTATGTAGTTCACATAGTTGAAACTTTTGTTGCGGAATCGCAGTGACACGTTGTTCAATTTTACTCTGCAAGTCGGGAATGGTGTTGAGAATGATTTATTTAAGCAGCATCCCTTAGGTACCCTCGCGAGAAAAAGTCTTGGAGGGGATATATCAGGAGATTGAGGGTGCCACAACCCTTTCAAAATCACTTGTCCATGTAAACATTGATCTAAGGAAGCAGTGGTGTTGTTGGCTGTATAAGCAGTAGCATTGTCCTGCTGAAACCATGTACAGTATTCTGAGCTAGTCTGCAGGTATGGTATTAACAAATTGTTGCACTATTGGTGCGTAACAAGAACATTGTTCACTGTGTCATGAAAGAATGTGATGAAGACTTGGCTGTGCGTGCGACTGAAGACTTGGCTATGTGACTGAAGACTTGGCTGTGCGACTGAA
>PNEQ01012976.1:0-10093 GCA_003012365.1 Medauroidea extradentata
GTCCTGTGCACACCCGGACCACCCCGTAGCATCATCGCCTATGTTTACAGCTTAGCCCAACAGTGGACACGCCACAGTGTTACCATTAGTGTCGCTGACCTTGTGTTAAGGCTATAGCAAAAAAAGTGAAATGCCTAGTAGGGCCTACCAGTACACATATCGCGCGAAATTGTGCCATTTAAGTTGTTGCAAAGTGATTTTTGGAATATACAATAATTCCAATTTGCTAGTCTTTACATCACTGACACTGCAATATTGAAACTCCCGCAAAACAAAATACAAATCGGGCAATGATTCGTAACTGACTACAGAGCCAGAAAACTATTTCATGGCGTAAACATAAATAATGGAGCCATTATTCACGCCAACGTTCCCGACCTTTCAAAGTAAGTACCGTTTTAATTTCAATTCTTAAACATCTTCAGAGCTGTAGCTTCAGTCAGTAGTAGCCTAATAATTATCTCATTATAACTCTACTTTTATCACAGTTAAACAATTAATCTGCTTATCAACAATAGCGTCTAACTAAAAAAATATATATAATTGAGTTTATAAAAGTTAATAAACTGACACTGAGATACAATTATGATTTATGTAACTTACATAATGTCAAAATAGGGACAACAACCCTGTTTGGTTGAAAGTACTATCTAGAACATTCCTACAACAATCTGTTATTTAGAAGGAAGTACATAACTACTAGTTCTGTAGAACAAGTTGTTGCAGGAACAGCCCTGATATTACTGCCAACCACACTTGGCTGTTGTTTCAATTTTGGGCTACAGCAGTAATTTTTTTTTCAATAGAGGCGATGTCATTTAATCACTGCTTGTTTGGCATCCTACTGTCTGACTTAATGCTGCTAGGTTAATAAGCTTATATGAAACGCACAGATCTTTAAAGTAAAACGTTATCACTTTACAGTTTGTATTGTTGCTTTTACAAAAATTCACATAACTTAAATAAAATAATATCTGACTAGTTGGATTTTTAGACTACTTTTCAACGTAAAAAGGAGGCGTTTAAGATCGCCTTCCTGTATGTATGTGTGTGTATGTGTGTGTATGTGTGTGTGTGTGCGCGTGCGTGTGTGTGTGTGTGCGTGTGTGTGTGTGCGTGTGTGCGTGCGTGTGTGTGCGTGTGTGTGTATGTGTGTATGCGTGTGCGTGCGCGTGTGTGTGCGTGTGCGTGCGTGTGTGTGTGTGTGTGCGTGCGTGGGTCCCTTAAATACTTTTCAACTCGTGTAAATGCTGGGCTGTAACTTAGAACTCAGCAGAACTTGTAGTCAAATAAAAATATGTTTTACCGGGCCAATAGACGTTAACTTCTGAGAGTGTTGAAACGTTTGCAATGGTTTTTAGTTACATGGATGTTTTGATATTCAGAATAGTAAAGATGTCTGCAAAACGGTTGAAAGGAAACTTCATGCAGTGCTCACTTTATCGTGAATGGCCTATACAGAATTTCATTATACTTTGTACACATACTTAGTAAGCTGATACTTGACAGTTTTGTATTTCGTTTATCCTGTGTAATATTTTCATAGTGTCGTCCATTTTATATTATTAGTAATATTATTCTGGATTTCATTGAACTTGGTACACACACTACAACACACAGCTGACTTTTCATTCACTTATTTCGTTCATTAATATTTTTCTAGTGGCGGCCAGTTTTTGTTTATTTTTTTTTTTGCTCAGTATTATAGGCCTGTATGAGGGAAAATTGTATTTCGTTAATCCTGTGTTTATAATTTCCTAATAGGTCAATTTTATAATATTAGCATAGTATCATTAATCGTGGCTCACATATATTTTAGTAAGGTGACTTGCTTTTTGTTTTGGTCATTCATCCCACCTTCATATTTTCTGACCAATGGTAATTTTTTTTTTAGGATAATGTGATGTTTGTAAAGAAATATCTTTTCCAAATTTAATTCAATTTGGTACAGACATTCTGATTATTAAGTATACTTGGCATATGTGATTTTTTGAACATGCCGTATTCGTATTTTCCAAATTTGAGGCTATTTCAATACATTTTAAAAACGTACGACGTTCTAGGAAGAATTTTTACATAATTTACATAAACTCAGTATACGTTATTTTTTTTTTTTTTGCAAAGGGAAACTACTTTCATCAATTTACTCTTGCATACTGTGTCAACAGTAACACGGTTGAAGGATTTGATAACAATTTTTTTCACGTGATCTGTCTAAATAAATATAATCAGAATTTAATTTAACTCGGATACAAACGTAGTATCTAATACAGCGAATTCAGTTTAATGATTTAAGCTCATATCCTAAACAATATTTAAAAACTGTAATCCCTCTAATTTTTTTTATTACATGAAATATATAAGGAACATTTCCCCAAGCTTCTTACGACTCGGTATAAATTTAGTACTATGTACAGCAACTTGAATTTAAAATTGTTTATGTTGTATGTGTGAGTGTGAGTGTGAGTATGTTTACACATATATATGACACACACATATACACTCACATCAGCATAAATAACCCTAATTTCGAAGATTTTGGGCATGCATACAAAATTTATAATGCATGTATGTCAAGAACTACAGGACCTACAAAAACCAATTTAATATTAATACACTTTACTATCCAACTTTGAGTTAACCATTCTTTATTGTTATAGGTCCGCGATGATAAAATTTATCACGATAATAAATTTGTATAACTTTCTATAATGTAGCAATTACAGATGTAAGTAAACGATTTTTCATTTTAGTGCTAATGTTCACCAATTTTGAGGAATGTAGGCTTATTAGTTGTGCTGGTAACCTCTTATTCTTCTTGAAGTACGGTCTTCTATCATATGCATTCCAAAAGTTGTCGACGTGAGAGCTATGAGTGATTTTCCTTTGTTGACATTAATTTTCTGACATAAATAAAATTTATCCCGTAATGACGTGCCGGTATTGAGTATTTATATAATACGTTATATTTAAATGTATTGCTTCATTATGAATCTCTTCGACATACTATTTGCTGTGATATGCAATATGCCTGAACGAGTATCTGTACTTCAAACAACATAATACATGACATACGTACGTTGTTGTAAGGTATCAAAATCTGTATTACGCAATAATTTTTGTGTAAATCAGTAATGAACTATAAGAATCTATAAAAAAATTTAAATGCAAACTAACGAAACGTAAAAAAAATACCATGTTGACTACCATCTTCCCACATCTGACATCTTCCCCCGTGTTAGCGTAGTTTCTACAAACATACATCGTTTGTAGAATGTTGTAAGTATATGAGATTTAATCTTTGAGAATAATTTATTATTATTTTCCCTCTATGCCTTTGCTCTCTGTGCTTATGGCTTAGAACAGACTGCTTTGTTAAGTATTATGTTTGGATAAATAAGGAACCACATATTTTGTAAAGTTGTATTTTTTCCTTGTAATGAACTTTTCAGTTATTGTTTTCTGGATAACTTAGAGAAAGTGTATTTCGGAATATATCTACAACCTTTTTAAAAAAACACAATTTTTATTTTGTGCTCGTCGAGAGTCCGCTGTAAGAATTGTTGAATTGTTAGTTCTGTTGAGTTACGGAAGCATATTACAGAATGCTTAAACTTAAACGTGTTAATATTATTACTTGCTTCATGTTATGCTGATACTTGAAGACTACTTAAGTAATTAATTTTTTAATAATCATAAACTGTCAAAAATTACTGACTTTAATATTTAATAACCTGAAATTATATCTCCTAACTGAAGACGCATTAGCAAAGACTGGACAAACTAAAGTTATAGACGCGCACGGTTTGGGAGATGGTCACGTACGTCTACGACACATACACACAAACACGCTCGGAGAGGCGGGAACGACGAAACTGTTCCGGCAGTGTATTAGGAGACAAGCACCGAACAGGAGGTGTGTCGAGTCACAGCCTTCGGCTATCTTTATTCTTGAAAAGGAAGTATTTTCAAGCAGAAAGAAAAATTTTTGTAAAAAAGACAGCAGAGCGTATTTAAATAAAAGTCACCATTTAATGCTGCTTACAACGACAAGAGGAAAAAACGTGTAGTTAATTATAGTTAAAACATTTAACTGATACGGTTAGGAGACATAATGTTTAAAATGCGTAAATAGATGCGTGCGTAAAGGACAGTACAAGGCTGAGTTTTAATCGATTTCCTTATGTTTTAATGATACTGATGTATATATTAACTCAGATTTGTTTAGTATGTTGTCTCGGCGATTATTTGGTTGGAAAAAATGAAAGGTAAAATATGGATTTAAAAAACCTGTAAAATGCTTTATTGTCAAAAAATACTGTATATCGGGGATGTTTTTCAAAATTATTCATATCGGAAATTTTTTACAGTGTAGTTAGTCTCTCATCTATCTACGACAATGGGCAATTTGCTATAATTTTGATTCATGTTGATAACATACCATAAGCGGAGGTGACTTTGGGACACTTATAGACAATTTTATTTTTCATGTTTGCCAACTGTGAGAAAATGTTAATTAAATTTTTATACATACATTTATTATTTGGATTTTATAGCAAGTAAATTACATTACATAGAACTGCCATAAATGCGAAAAATATTTTTTTTTGGACTGTCCCAGTCACCTCACGTGTCTAAGATCACCCTCCCCCCTTTTCTTGTATATGATTTGAACAAAACGAAACGTTTTCCCGGAAACTTTTCATGACAAAATAAAATGATAAACCGTCATTCTCGACATGCAGAATTTCCTTCATTGGTTATCACCTTTTACAGCATAATAAATACAATCTAATCTGTATTTGGCCTCAAAAGGTGGGTCAACGCAATTGTATGGACACTAATATAAGTAATCAATTGAAAAATAAATTGGCTGTATTTATCTAACACGTACTACTTAACCCACTTAACTAAATTCTCCTGATAGCTTACTGTAGTGCCTAGCAGTTCTTGTTTGCCGAAGTCTAATAGTATCTTGGCTGTAAAGCATTGTGTTAAAGATTTACACATTACACACAATACACAAGGTCATCATTAGCTGCAACTATCATGAACATGTTGAAGTTATATAAGCCACTGCCATGTGCCTCGCGTCTTCTATGACCTTGTTTTCATGCCTATAGTTCGGAAAACTGTGATTGAGTGGTTTTCACACAAAGGTTATATAAGCCCAATGTTTAAGTCCAAAGAGCTCCAAAAAATATCAAATTCTAGAGGAAGAATAAGGAAAAATTGCATCATTCAAAAGATGGCGTGTGAATTTAAAATTTCAATCTGCAACATAAATACCAGGCTCATCTATGTTCCACATTGATTGAAAGGTAATGGTAAATGTTGCTTAGGCTATATAGTTGAACTAAAACGTCGTCAGCATTAAAAAAATGTTCTGAACAAGACTTTGCTCAGTAAAAAAATAAAAAATAAGGGCGGCAACAGTGTTTTCGGAATATAACCTACATGTAAAGAAAAAGGGAAACAATATATTTAAATAGACGCTTTAACACTTTATCGGTGCCATGAAAATTAATTTCGTAAAAATACATTATCTTCACATTTAAGTATAAATTTGCACAACTAGCAACCGGAAGCAAGTGAAAGACATTGGCACTCGCAGCAACTACCCCGTCGATGTTACGTTCAAAGTACTACATGTTACCTACCTCACTGATTTTTATACGTGACTTCGAATTGTGACACTGCCATTTAATTGTACGAAACTCTGGAAAATAAATCTAAAGCCCACCTATATCATTGTTTCACTCGCACCGAGTTAAAACATTTTGAGACACTTCAGTCTGGAAAATCACAATTTTGTATGTTTCGGAGGGTTTAAAAACATATTTTTTTTAAGCTTGTTGGCCGTTTTTAGCAATAACTCGTCGGTACGTGGAATGTATTTTCTTTACCAATTTTTTACACACTCGGGAAACATGTCAACAACCACGTCGAACATAATATGATTAAGCTTAAGAGCCATGTAGGCGATTATAACATAAAATGCGTACTTTTTCACACTACGGCAATTCAAAAATTCTGTATAACTGTAAGAATTGAAATAGAAATTATAAAATTTCCTTCCCGTAGACAGAAAAAAGGGGGGGATTCGCATTAACCTTATAAGAATCGTTGACTTTTTATCCCCACACTCTCAACAAAAATACAGTGAAGTAAATACTACGGTTATCACGATGTATAGCCCCATGCCATACTTTTTATTCAGGGAATTGATGTGGGCAAACCGGAAATATAGGCTAGGTTATTCTGAATGTAAGGCAAGTGTTACGACTGCTCCACTTCACTCGATAAGCTATTCCATCTGATACATGGTCCACCTTACTCGGGTATTACTACAATTGTGAATGGTATTTAAGGAATATAAATAATTAAACAAAGTATTCTCGATAATTGCTCTGCATCACGAATAATACGAGACAGTATCATTCTCTGTGTGCGAAGTCAGGGTTTTCGCCATTGTTAGTTTCCATGCGCGGAATTCGGGTGTAACAAGGAACAGAAACGGGAGCGACAAAATTCGTCCGGCCAAGTAACAGGAGCTAAAAACAAAAGTATAAGTGTGCAGACTCAGGGTTGGTGATGTTCTTACAGTGTAGAGGAAACATGTTTCAAACCTAAATAAAAGTTATCGTCAGACACACGGAAAAAATATCGCTACCAATAACAACATATGTAAGAGTATAATTAATGTTATTTTTAATTTTCGTAATGATACATTATGATGACATGAGTTTATACTGCCAGAATGACCAAAAACTCTAGAAGGTAGTACAGGAGGAAATTCAAATAGCTTTCTGTTACATAAGGGTTTTTCTCCTTCTGTTACATGTGCCGCTAATTTTTTCGCTTTAAGTCAACAGAATAATTGAGACTAGCATGACCAAAAATTAGAAGAAATACAGTACTTATTTTAAAATTTATAAAACCTTAGTAAAAAAAAGGAAATTGTGATCATAAGTTTTCAAGAGTGTAAAATCGTGATACAAGAATTTTGTCTTCAGGTCTGTGGTAGAATAATTGCACTTTCAAACTCGCTATTCATGCTCGTGACGCAATTGTATAGAGGCCACATTACAGAACGCATGGCATTACGTGATCATACAGACTGTTTCTTAAATAGGGAGACAAACACCGCATGCGTGTTCCTCACAAAAAACTATGACAAAAGCACGTTTTGCATTTTTTTTACCTAAACACAATATTAAGGGAGTAATGGGCCTCTGAACATTGGATTTTAGAACAGTATTTTCCCAAAATAGCGGAAACTAATTGACATAAAAATACAATATTTTCAGAATTGCTTAATGCTACTGCGCTCTGGAAATCAACAGCAAATGCTGGTTGATAACTTTAACCCTTCGAAAATGGGAGGGCAGGGAGGGGGTGGCTACCCTCCAATTCCATAAAAAAATTTTAACGGCAGGATTTTCGAACACCTGTCTAACAAAACAGCCCTTCTTGTTGCAACAGTCTAGGACTCATAGTTTTCTTTCAAATCACAAATGAAGCTACAGCGATAGAGTTATAGAAACAAATGATAAATAATGGTATCATGAGTTAGAAAAAAGGTAGGTAACGTGTAAACTGTACCACCTTGAATTCATCAAGGAAAACTAATAAATACACTTTAACGTACTATTGCCTATGCTGCATGTTGTGTATCTGAGGTGCAAAAAACAGGACTTAGGAGCATTTTTAAATGACGATGTGCAAAAAAAGTAAGGTATGTTTGGATGGAAAATACTGTTCTAAAATGCAGTGCTCTGAGGCCTATTATTCCATTAATATTTAGTTTAGGTGAAAAATGAAAAACATGTTTTCGTCATAGTTTTTTGTGAGGAACACTCATGCGGAGTTTGTCCCCCTATTTTATTTAACATTCTGTATAGTTCCAATACTACGCAACCAGACGTAACGCAGGCAAACTTTGCGTTGCACCCATAAAAAGTGATATTTAGTTGTCCCCCACGGCTAACTGTGCACGTAGCTGTAAATAATGGTAGTGCTAACAATCTGTTCTTTAGTCCTAACTGTTGAGCATATAAGCTCTAAACTAAAAAATGTGTTCTTTAACGTTAGCTGTGTAGCAGGGTAACCTAAGAAATTTATGGAAACTCCAACAGTCGTTTCTAATGCACTGTGCAGAGCGGCAGTGTGCACTGTTTCTTTCGACACATCGTCGTAACAATCAGTCTTAAAATAAAAAAAAAATTATAGTTCTCAATTTAAAAGTTCTGTAATGTACAATACAGCCCTACAAGTATAGTCTTTATTTTTTTTTTATCTGACGAGCTCTCATATCCCGAGAGAAATGTTGGGTTAAGGGTGCGGTTCATCGCACTTTTCAACGTCATTTTTATTTTTATATTAGTTCAGATTTTTTTTTCTTATTTTAAACATAAATTGTGATTAAATCTGCCTCTAAGGAAATTTGTGTATCTCTCATAATTTTTGTGCAATGAGTCGTAAACGTCAAAATTTGCACTTTACGGTTTTATGTACGCCACTAAAACTAACTGATATACCAAACGGAAAAAATTCAAAGTATGTAACAATGTTGTAGGTAATGATCTGACATATATAAAAACACAAACATGTATTGTTTGTTTTTATGTGTGTCAAAAAACAGCCTACAAAATTTTTATACACAGTGAATTTTTTCGGTTTGGTATGTCAGTTGGTTTTAGTGGCGTACATAAAACCGTAAAGTGCAAATTTTGACGTTTACGACTTATTACGCAAAAACTATAAGAGATACAAAAATTTCCTAAAAGTAAGATTTAATCACAATTCATGTCTAAAATAAGAAAAAAAATCTGGTACAATAATATAAAAATAATAAACTACGTTGAAAAATGAGGTGAACCGCGCCCTTAAAATCTCGTTTTCTGTCATCATAACAATGCACAAAGAACGTATTGACAACCATTTGTTTAGTTCCTAGAATACACTTTTCCCGCTGCCGGAAAAAAAAATTCCTGTGGTAAAATAGCTTTTAATACTATTTATACAGTTATGCTACTAGATTGTACTGTCGATAAATGGATAGGGACAAGGGGGACAGATCCTCCCCCCGAAATGAATGTCAAATTTCATAATATAAACCTGATGACGTTTTAACATAATTAAATATGTTTTAACACTTAAATATTTAAATATTTACAGAACACAACGTTCTGAATTTATTACTTATGATCTAATCGATGACCATGTGAGGTAATATTTACTCTAGTCCCTTGGAAACTGGAACTGTTTTGTGTTTAATAACGAAGAAGTTACTTCCTGGTCAACGTCTGTCTCCTTATAGTTGGTATACAGTTTCGCAGTGCTGTGTCACTGTCTGTGCCAGTGACGTAGCGTAGATGGAGGCCCAGAGCCTCCCCCTCACACAGATAATATATATATAATATATATATAACCCTGGTATCTGTAATGTAGAAAACTCTTGGGGTAGATGGAACATGGAATGTCAGCCAACATGGGCGTAATTGGAGCATTTTCATTGGGGTAGCAAGGATTACCAGGCATAAAACATTTGAGAAATAAAAAGGGGGCGGGGTGAAAATCTAACAGCTTCCATCAAAATGATATATACACTTTTGTATTGATTATTTAATGTCATTAGCTGTATTAAAAAAAAACAATGACATGGAAAATGCATAAGTAAAATTTTATTCCTAAGCTAAGAAAAGAATTTTATGATCTCTTTGAACAGCAATTAGGGGTGGCAACTGCCAACCCTTGCCACCCCTGAACTACGCATATGTCAGCCACGGTAACCGTTGATTCACCATGACAGAAGAAACAGAAGGCAGATGCTTCTCTCCCCTTAAACTGACCGATTGGTCTTAAGGTTGGGTACTAAGCCTCAGAAAACACGCTAGGACCCTTAAAACGCCTCACATATACCTTTGAATACAGTATATATATTCAAAGCATATACGAACAAGGCGACAACCCTTGGCTCTTATAACAATGCAACTGTCCTATTCTAGTATTCTGGTCGGGATTCAAAAGCTAATATAATATAAGGGAAGGGGAGGTGAACATAATTGGTGGCCTGTGACTGCAACGAGAC
>PNEQ01012977.1:0-10092 GCA_003012365.1 Medauroidea extradentata
AACACATTTAACGTCTTTTCAGCCCCTTAAAAGTTGAACTACGAAAAATCCTTAAATTGGCTAATATGCATTTTTACGAGTGTCCTATTAAAGTAAAAATCACGATGATAGGCCGTCGGGTTCAAGCTCTATCGACGTTTCTTCGGAAACACATTTCACCCCTTTTCACCCCCTTAGAGGTCGAATTTCGAAAAATCCCTTCTTAGTGCTCGCCTACGACCTGAAGGGAACCCCCACAAAAAATTTCACGATTCTAGATCCAGTGGTTTGGGCTGCAGTTTGATATGTCAGTCAGTCAGTCAGTCAGTCAGTCAGTCAATCAGTCAGTCAGTCAATCAGTCACCTTTCATTTTTATATATATAGATATATGTATATTAGCAAACATCGATGGCAGGAACAGGTGTTTGTTTGCACCGAGAGGATATAGTGGCATATCAGTAGATATGACTGAAATAACGTAAAATTAATAGACTTGTGCATAGTGAAGCACGAGAAATCGTTTGAAGTGTAATTAAGTTTTTCGATAAATAAAAGGAAAGTGGTAGTGTGATGATCCCTGTCCAATTTCCCACAAAACGTGCTGCAGCTGCAACCGGGAATTTGGAAGGGTTAATTTTTTTTAAAAAAATCGTTGTTTGGATGTTACTTGATAATACATTTCCGTAGAACAAACATATTGACGACCGCATACTTGTTCCATAACAGCAAGTTGTACATGGGCTAGTAATAGCTACTGTCCCCAGACGTTACGCCGTTGTAGCATCTCAATTAATTAGGTTTTATCTCGATATTTCTTGATCATTATTATCTATGTGTACGTTGATAGTGACGTTTATTCATGCTTACAAGGTAAGTTAACATTTATTTTACGCTACATAAATAATATAATTAGGAATTTTGAGCATGCTATGCTTGTTTACTTGTATCACAGATGTGTGACATTTATGTTTTTTTTTTATTTTGTGTTAATTTGTGAATGTAAACGGCGCAATGTGTATGTTAAACTGACCAATTCAATCATTTTTGTTTGTTTATTTTGTAAAACATACTTCAAGAAACCAAAAGAAAAGGGTTTTCCCGCGGTTATGTCGGTTGGTTACGGAAATATGAACCATTTTGTAAAAGTCGGCGGTTAAATACTTTAAGGGGATGTCGTGGGAAAAGCAAAAAGGGAAGGGGCGAAGAAGTTAGGGAAAAAGTACCACTATTAGTTTCTACCAACCACCAAAACTTTAGTTTTCCCAGAATTATTCCCGATAAAAACTTTGATTTCATGGGTTGTACCGGCCTATTAGACCTTCTACAGATGGTCCCTTACAATATGATTGGAGTGTACAGGGAGGTCTCAAAGACATTTCACTCCTCTGCTTTCGCACTGCGACCTCGAAACACTAGCGCTGTTACCTCCCCTACCTAGGACTACACTTCCGAGCAGTACATACTATGTCCTCCTAAGGAATATTCCAGAATTCGACTGGAGTGATTTCGAATGACCCTGGAAAACCCAAATCGCAAAGGCTGGGTCAGTAATGTAACCAGTGGCGTATCGTGTTAGTGTTCCAAGGCATGCGGTGATAAGCAGTGACTATACTAAACGCTGAGTAATCCGTGTGACCAATACTGGTAGAGTGAGGTACAGTCTTCTTCTAATGGCGCACAAGAGGTAGGGAGCGTATTGTCCAGTAATATACCTCGGTCTACATAACACGTGTTTACTGCATATGACAGGTAGGCACATTGAGTCCACGTGATCAATGCGTATAGTCGGAGCTGATATACCACAATCCTGGCTCTCTATATGTTCAGTGAATGATTGTACTGCATTGCACATTCAGAATAGTCATATGTCTCAGTTAAGAGGACGTGGTACATAGTTCAACGCTAAGAGCATTAATCCATAACTGTAGGTTTCTTAAAACCAATTTGCGAAAATTTAACAATAACAATCTTAGACAATAGTTTTAGCCAACGTTTTAAACAAAATGTTTTCCAATGTTACAAACTTCTGAGGCACAATCTCTGACGCTGGAACCTCGTGTATTTAACTGCGGCACATGAGATCACGCGTAACGAATTAGTATTTCTGGATAAATATTTCCTCATAAAGTAGGCAAATACCATTATCTAGGATTGTCATTGAGTATTTTATCCACATTGGCCTCGAAAAAAGAGTAGATATCAATTGATGTTTTCAGCGTTTAATGTTAAAACTAAAAATAAAAATTTTAAAAATTCAATATTTTTTTAAAATACAAATAATTATTATTCTTTATTTTTAGTTTGGTAGTTGGTTTTAGTGTAGTCGTTAAAACGGAAAAATGCAAAATATGACTTTAACAAGCCATTTCGCGAAAACTATGAGATAAAAAATTTTCATAAGAGCCAAATTTAGTCACATTTTGTGTTTAAATAAGGAAAAAAATATCTGGTACAAATAAAAAAAATGGTGATGAAAATTGTGGTAGACAGCGCCCTTAAGGAAGGTAAAGTGTTACAACAGACATGAACGCAGGAAACCTAAAAGGCGAATCCATGTTTGTCCCATATATTACCATAGACATGGCTAGAGACCCGGAAATTTGTCGAGTTTAATAACCATCTGGTTGGACTGCACAGTACTGTATACACTATGTCCTCATAGTTACTTGTACATTACCTACTGCTACAGTGAGTGGACAGTTGTACACATAACAAGGTAACGCAGCAGTACTAAAGGAAGGGTTCCACCAGCACGAAAGAAATGAACGGGTATAGGAGTTTGAAATCTAACGTCTTCTCAAATGAATTCCCGAAATTTCCGGGTCTAGACATGGCCCCCTCCTGCTTCTTATACTGGCAAAAATAGACTTTTTAAATTTAAGACTGTGAAACTGATATGCCTATACTGGGATGTGCCGGCAATGACATATAGTTAGAGATGATGGTTTATTGCGGGAAAACTTGACTGTTTGCTGGGTTTCAACACACGTTCAGGTTACCAGAAGATTACTGGCTTCTGCTTGTACGTGGAGCTGTTGTCCTATTTACTGAGCCGACAAGAATCCCACTATAGTAATATTTGATGCCTATTATTGGTCTGCAGATAGCTACGTACTATACCATCATTAGAGATACGTCAATTTCGCGGATTCATCTGCCAGCAGCCTAGATTTCTCAGTCCTGTACACGCACTGAATACATACTATTATTCATTGGCTTACAACATTACAAGCTGGCAGTACGCAATAATCCTACGACTGGCTTGCATTAGTCAAACGCGTTTCGTGACAGCCGCCAGCTAATCACACACGTGATTATGAAGTATACATTTTTGGCGTTCAACCTGGCGTGGAATATATGCGAAATTTACGTACCTCTAACCATCATCATTTCTAGATACAGTACACAAACCTGCATAATTGGTCGAAACACAGTGTCACAAACAAAGCTTATTAACAATCAACACTGTCGAGTTGGTTCTCCGATTGTAGTTATTTAGATTCTGAAATAATTGACTAGTAATTTACTGTGTGTGTGTGTGTGTGTGTGTGTGTGTGTGTGTGTGTGTGTGTGTGTGTGTGTGTGTGTGTGCGCGCGGTATAGTAGACAGAAGAAAGGCCTCAGGGAAGAGTCACCAGACGGCTGGGCTCAACGTGGCGAGCTCTCGCTTTCTCCAGCAGACCGCGACTCCAGAGAGTGAAACCTTCTAGCCGCGCCTCCAGAATGCATTCCACCGCCACTCCCCGCCACTGCTGGTCATCATAGGCGTGTCTACAAGCTAATAATTATATGCGGAACAAGAAATATACAATACTATAGAGACTTCATTATAGGCATATCCATTCTGGCTACTTCCTTCGTAGCTGTTCAACGCACTGTTACACTTACTTATTTGTTAACAGCGATACTGGGACAAGCATATTTACTAAATGAGAGGCTTAGATTTATAGTAGTGTAAGTCAACTGAAATAGTTTTCTCGTAAACCTTATGTTTGTAATCACACGCTAAATGCAGTAAATTCTTGCCATATTCAGTTAAGAGTGAAATATTTACTATAGAATATTATATCGGACAACGGGAATAATATGAATAAAAACGACACTCGGCTAGTAAATAATTGTTACTTACCACACTATGAATCTCAGCAACTCAAATGGCCAAGTTATATTACATTATTCGGAAACATATTTAAGGTATTTTCACCCCCTTAAATGTTGAATTTCCAAGAATCCTGAAATTGGCCAATATGCATTTTTATGAGTATCCCATTGAAGTAAAAATCTTTATGATAGACCGTCGGGTCTGAGCTCTATCGACATTTCTTTTAAAATACATTTAACCCCTTTTTACCCCCCTAGAGATCGAATTTCGAAAATCCCTACTACCTGAGGGGAAACCACACAAACAATTTCACGGTTCTAGATCCAGTTCACACACACCTACACACACACACACACACACACGAAGACTTGAACAATTTTCTTTCCTATTCTTAAATCACTTTCACACATCAACTGTGTCGCAATTTTTGTATCCTCTTTACACGTTGTGTATTCCATCATTTGAGAACGAATGCTAATTTTTTCTGGTCGCAAAATGTCATGACTGCTACATAACGTTTCCCAGGCAAGCAGTTATATCCGTCACAGTCGTACCAAATGGTCTTCAAGGTCAGATAAATTCACACATCTTCGTCGCACGATGCATGCGCGGGGACAGTCCTCGCAGTGCTAAGTATTCCAGGCTGAGTCACAGGACGAGACATTACCATCCACCGAGCCAACACACAGGCTGGCCAACTGACCAAACACAACCGTGGCATCGCTAGAGCCCTCGATACTTCGCGGAAAGAATTCTGCAACAGTTTGTTTCAATGCCTTATGTGCACGTATGCAGCCGTGCTTCACGGTTATTGGCAGAGTGTATTATTGCTAGAGAAGATTGTTTATCGTGGGAAAACTTGACTATTTGCTGGAATTCAACCACGTACAGTTTACCAGAAGATTACTGGCTTTCGCTTCAATTTGAGCACTTACCCTAATTGAATGAGCCAATAATGAATCCCGATATTGATAGAGATGAAGGTATATCGCGAAAATGTTTGTGCCAACATACCCTTGACAACAATGTGGTTTATTGCGACGTATATGATTGGGTGATATTCGTCTGACGCAACGTTGCTGCCTGCAGACCAATATTAGGATTCAAATATTACAATAGCGGTGTTCTTACTGGCTCAGTCAAATAAGGTAACAGTCCCACGTACAAGCGAAAGTCAGTCATCTTTTCATAAGCTGAACGTGCGTTGAAACCCAGCAAACAGTCAAGTTTTCCCGCGATAAACCATCATCTCCAATAACAGAGCACAATCTGCGAGTCAATTGACCACGAAATTTCATGTGTTGTCTTTGACGTGTGTTACGTCTTTAAAGAGATTGGCATCTCTACCGTGTAAGCATTCTCCGCGGCAAGTCACGACAATATCGGCCAGCGGGAGACGTCGAACAAGCCTATAGTCACTTGGAGTCTAGTCAGCTGTCAGGAAATAACGCGAAATGTTGCATGCTTCTAGTTATTGGAAGAGTGCTTGTGTGAAGACGTTTCTCATTTGACCTTATCAGTCAGAATAAGGACAACACACGTCCGTGATTTGCAGTAAGACGTTTAGGCACGTGAGAGTTAGATTCAGCCAATCACTGACCATGACGCAGAGCTGCAGATGTGCACACGAGGCACTGAAACCAACTAATGCATAGAGCCACGATTTTAAGGCGAACCATGGCCGTCTTTAGTAGAAGGCCGGAGTCTTGAATGTGGCAACACTGCATCGGGGGTCTGCTGCCTGTCACTAGTCTCTGAAATGTGTAGAGGCCTGAAAAATTCGCGTTTTCATTTGGGCACAAGCTGGAATTCCATTAACTGTAAGTTCGTGCTGTTTGCACGATTGGTCGCTGACTTATTTGACACCGCCCTTAAGTTGATAAGCCAACAATTAACCAATTGCGGGCCCATTTGACTGTCTCGGAGAGCAGCCAGTGAACAGCTGTTAACTGCTAGAATACACAGACATACTTGGAGGCTAGCCTACAGGTCAATGAACCCGAGATTTTTTCTTGTCTCTACGTATATCACTTTAACAGCAAACAGGTAACAAGCATCTGCCGTCTCCTTCAGTTCTTAAATATTCTTGCAGGCTAGTCTACAGGTCAGGGAAGCCGCGAATTTTTCCGGTCTCTAGCAATGTGTCTATATGAAGCTTTAGTGGCGTGTACACGTCTACACTGACTAGGGCTACCAATGAGCGACTGGCAGTAGGCCTCCGATGTAGCGTTGCCACATTCAAGACTCCGGCCTTTTACTAAAGACGGCCATAAGCGGACATATTTTTCAAACATTTGGTTTCAATGCGTCATGTGCACATCTGCAACTCTGCTACATCGTCTGTGATTGGATGACTTTACTTTCACTTGCCTTGGCAAATCACAGACGTGCGAAGTCACAATAATCGTACTCGGTTGGTGCAGTCAAATGAGAGACGTGTCTGAACAAAGACACGCTGCCAATAACCTTGAAACAGAACTGCCGATGTGCACGTGAGACCACAGAATATTTGGGAATACAGAAGTGAAATAGCCGGTAGGACAGCGAACTCAGTCACACACGCCAGCAACATGGCGGAGACGCCTACCGCCAATCAGCGTAAGGTGGCTGCCCTGCTAGCCGACAGCCAGGCTAATAAGAAACCTGCCGTAACATGCAGGAGCCAAACATACACGGAGCTGGACTCCCACGTCATTTCACGTCAGTATTACTATTTAGTCTGAGGTGACACACTGAAACAAAGTGGGGCAAAAATATTCTCGCGACAAACTAGTAGTCCTACTGACGCAATATTCTATTCACCAAAAACAAGGGCCCCTACATATTGAATGTTATAGCTAGAGGCCGGAAAAAATTCGCGGGTTCACTTACCCGTAGGCTAACTTCCAATAATATCTTTGTCCTGAATGTTGTAGTAGTTGCTTACTAGCTGTTCGCTGACACCGTCAAATGGGCCTGTATTCAGTTACAGTTATATTCGGCTCAGCTACTTCCAGGAAGTGTCGAGTAAGTCAGCGGCCAGTTGTGAACGTTATACAAACATACAGTTGCAGGACTTCTAGCTTGCGCATAAAATAAAACGCGAATATTTCAGGCAGCTATAGGTATAACGGAAGAGTGTTTGCATACACGGTGTTTGTTTGCAGTTGTCTCTGTCATGGTAGGACCTCATCAGCTGGTGGCCAATATTGCTCTGGGACACGCCGCCACACCAGGCGTCATGAATCATTGACGCCACGGGCGACGGCGCCAGGCCAATCGAAACTTACCCCGTTCACGGCCCCCGGGTGACATAGTCTTGCGTGTCTCGGCCGGTGTACATTAACCCACGCTGACACGTATTAATTTTACAGCTCACAAGGGTTCATCGACCTGTAGACTAGACTCCAAGAATATATCTTAGTTGAAACAAACAACAACTGATCGTTGTCTGAAACAGCGATAACACATCAGAAGAGATGATGGTTTATCGCGGAAAAACTTGACTGTTTGCTGGATTTTAACGTACAGTCAGCTCATAAAAAGCGCACTGGCATTTCCTTGTACGTGGAACTGTTACCCTATTTGACTGAACAGATAAGAATACCGCTATTTTAATATTTAATGCCTGTTACTGGTCTGTAGGCAGTTTCGTTGTGTGAGAAGTGCATCACCTAATCATACATGTTGCAAGAAACTATAGTGTTTTCAAGGATATGTTGGTATAACAAATGTTCGCGATATACCAACATTAGAGATGATAGCATATCGCGAAAATGTTTTGTGCCAGCGAAGCCTTGAAAACTCTGCTAGTTAATTGCAACACGTATGATTGGTGATGTACTTCTGACGCAACGTAGCTGTCTGTAGACCAATAACAGGCATCAAATATTACAACAGCAGGATTCTTATAGGCTCAGTCAAATAGGGTAACAGCTCCACGTACAAGCGAATGCCAGTAATCTTCTGGTAAGCTGAACGTACGTTGAAATCCAGAAAACAGTCAAATTTTCCCGCGATAAACCATCTGACTGAATGCTTTCCTTCACCCGGGGCAAGAATCGTGATTCCCCCCCCCCCCCCAGCCGCTCCTTTCCCACCATCTTTTTTCATCTGTCCAATCAACCCAACAGTAATAAACGTATCTTGCACACGTATTTCTGCGCTCACGTAAATACAATTATAAAATGTTAGTAGAAATATATAAAACCTGTACTGACTAGCTACCATTTAGCAGTGTTTTAAGTGCGCATTCTAATTATGTATACTGTATTTATAACATTATATTGTGTTCAAGGTTAATAAAAATACAAAAATAAAATCTAAATATTGTATCATTTACATTTCATTCGCAAGTAAAATTTTTTGTCACCACCAGTGCCCTTCTAACCCGGCGCCCGGAGCAGTCTGCCCCTCCCCCACCCCCGCTATAAACCATCCCCGTCTCTAACCATCCTCTCTATACATCACGGTCGTAGAAGAACAGGTCTGGACACTCGCCTACCTAACAATGTATTTTGCTTGACCCCCTTGTTGTTTGGCTGTAGTTCGTCAAGTTACCGAGAGTGTCGTACTTTTTGGCGCTGTAATCCGGGCGGTCGGACTCAAACTCCACGCGCTTTATTCCATTGTTAACATTATAAAGTAAATAAAAATTTCTGGAGCCATAATTTAAAATTGTGAGTGAAGGAAGTATTTCATAAATTGATCAAAAATTCGTTTTGATAAATTGTTTATCTTACTGGGAGGGAAGTGGGCGCCAAAAATGTATAGCATTATCGGTAACTCGGTGAACTATAGCCAAACAACAAGCAGGCTAAGTTTCCAGGCGAGTGTCCAGACCTGTTCTTCTATACGGCCGTACATGAGTAACGCCACGAATTTGTAACAAAAATTTTTTCACCGTTTCTTAAAATAACTTACGTGCACCAGCAGTTCACCTTTATTGATAGTGACATGTATTGGTTCAGATGCGACTCTCATATGACTGTTCCCAATCAGAATAGCGTGTTATTTGCCAGTAGAACCTCCAAGACGAATGTGAGTTTAATATTTGCCAGAAGGACCCCCAAGGCGAATGAGAGTTTAATAATTCTATCACTAGGACCACGGACATTTCGCGAAAAGAATTTTGCCCCACTTTGTCTCGGTGCCTTATGTGCACATCTGTAGTTCTACTTCGTGGTAAATGATTGCCGATTGGATATTTCAACTTATACTAGCTTTGGCATTCTACCGGCAAATCACAGACGTTATAGTAATAACTAGAGCCAGTTGATTTTTGGTGAAAATAATTCTGCAACAATTTGTTTCAATGCCTTATGTGAACACCTGTTTCTCTGCTTCACGGTCAGTGATTGGAAGATATTAACTCCCAGCATCTCGGAGTCCTACCAGCTAATCACGGACGTGTGGTGTCGCGGTAACATTGTTCTGGTTGGTGCAGTCAAATGAGCCACGCCTCTGTCCTATTATATTCTGCCAATAACCGCGAACCAGAGTTGCAGGTGTGCACGTAAGGCGTTGAAACAAATTGTTGCAGAATTATTTTCACCAAAAAACACTGGCTCTATGTATGTAAGACACTGAAACAATTATTTTGGTGTAAAACAGAAGTCCCTAGTAATTACAGAACTACGGTGTCAAAGAACACCTCCTCTGATTAGCACAGTCAAATAAGTAACGTCCCGACACAGACACATTACCAGGAAGCAGAGCTACATAAGTGCACGCACGGCACCGGAACAAAGTCGTAAGGAAGTATTTTCGAGCCGATAGCGGCTCGTGGGTTGTTGCCAGGTGGGGCTGCAGATACTCGGAACTGTACACTCTTGATGAACGCGCCGTAGACCAACGAGCATGAAATATTTGCCGGCTACTAGATGTGTTGTGACCACTCAGTAGTAAGGGACACCTGCACATCAGCGTGTCAGTGGCGGCTCGTGGGTTGTTGCCAGGTGGGGCTGCAGATAGTCTCTTGATGAACGCGCCGTAGACCAACGACCATGAAATATTTGCCGGCTACTAGATG
>PNEQ01012982.1:9670-33360 GCA_003012365.1 Medauroidea extradentata
AAGTACACTGCGTTCCGCACGCAATGGGCCCAGTACGAATTTAACCGTATACCCATGGGGGCCAAGTTTGGCACTCAGGCCCTTTCACGTGTCCTGGATCACGTGCTGGCAGATTTGAAGTTTAAGTGCGTGATCAACTATATAGACGATATTATCGTCTACAGCGCATCTATGGACCAACACCTAGACGATTTGCGGGCTGTATTGACATGCCTGAGGGACGCCGGTTTGACCGTGAATCCGGCTAAGGTCACGTGGGCGTCTTCCTCTGTGAAGTTCCTAGGATATATCGTATCCAGGGGGCGCCTGGTCATGGATCCTGACCGGGTGGTCCCTGTGGTAAATTTTCCGCGCCCTAAGACCGTGAAAGGCGTGTCCAGGTTTATTGGGTTGCTAGGGTATTATGCCAAGTTTATTCCCCGGTTCTCGGAACTGGCTGCGCCGCTGAACCGCCTTAAGCGGAAGGGCGCTGTGTTTGAATGGGGACCTGATCAGGAGAATAGCTTTAAGGGCGTTAAAGCAGCCTTGGCCGCAGCGCCATCACTGTATTTAGCCGATTTCGACCTGCGCTTTGTGATTAATGTTGATGCTCCGAGCGTGGCCTTGGGGGCGACATTATTGGGACAGTGGAGGGATGGTGCGGTATGTCCAGTGGCATTCGCTAGCCGGACTCTTATCTGATTCTGAGCGACGGTTAAGCGCCTTCGAGAAGGAGGCCCTCGCTTGTGTCTGGGGAACCACCAAATTCGAGTCGTTTGTAGGTGGCGTTGAGTTTAATCTGTGCACGGATAACCAGGCTGTGTCCTGGCTGCTTTCACACTCGAGTGACTTTGGCAAACTGTGCCAGTGGGCGTATCGTTTGTTCCGGTTCCAGTTTGTCATAAAACACGTCCCTGGAAACAGTAATGTGGCTGCAGATGCTTTGTCACGTATGTTTGGTTCGGATGACTATGAGGAATGCGTTCCCGTTCCTGAGGAAGTAGATGGCGTGTGTGCGGTCTTTACGACTAGTAGTATGTTTTACCATCGTTTGAGTGATGCGCAGTCTGAAGACGAGCTCTGCAGGGGGTTGATTGACGCGGTTTCGGGAGGTGACAATGTCCCTTATGTGGTCACGGATGGGCTCCTGTACTATACCGGGCGTCGGAAGCGTGCTAAACGTCTGGTAGTTCCGGAGGTTTGTAGGCCGGAACTCCTCAGGTATTATCATGATTCCCCCTTTGGGGGACATTTGGGGCGTCAGGGCACCTTAAGTAAGCTAAGCGCCAGATTTTATTGGCCCAAAATCTTTGGGGACGTACGAAGGTACGTGAGGCATTGCGATGTGTGTCAGCGTGCAAAGCCCTGCCAAAATTCCAGTGTGGGTATGTACAGTGTTGATGAAATCACGTACTCATGGGAGGTGTTACACTGTGACGTGTTTGGCCCACTCACTCGTTCTACTAAGGGCAATTAGTACATTTTAATAGTGCTGGACGTCTTTTCGAACTTTGTGTTTCTTATTGCTACTCGTAGCATACGAAGTTTGGAGATCCAGCGTCACTTGACAGACCGTGTTTGGTCGGTGTTCGGCCCTCCCGTGAGCTTACTAACAGACAACGCAACCTATTTTACATCTGCGACCTTTAGGGACATGTGCTTTAGGTTGTCTATCAACCATTATACGTCCAGTCCTTATTTCCCGTGTGGAAATAGGGTTGAACGCTTTAACCGGAATTTGAAGGTGACGTCAGCGCTATACCATGAGCAACAGAACGTGTGGGATGAAGACCTAGATCTGGTCTCCATTGGGTTCAATTCCGCTGTGCACAGCGCTACCAAGTACAGCCCTGCCCGCGTCCTGTTTGGGCTAGACTTATTACACCCTTTGCTCAATGTTTGGGGCATTCCCTCCCCAGCGGCTCCGGTGTCAGATGCCGCGAGAGAGCTCATGGCCGCTGATGTGGTTGGGAACTTGTATGACGCACGTCGGCGCCTTCAGGCGAGGTACAATGCTGGAAGAACTGAGTCTGATTTTCAGGTTGGAGATGCAGTGTTCTGCAAGTCCTTTGTACTGCCCTCTGGACCGGATCAGCGCGGGAGCAAGTTGATGCTGAAGTACCAAGGTCCCTATGATGTGGTTCGATTGCTGGGACCCAATACTGTTCTCCTGAGCGATGACTGGAAAAATTGTGAGGAAGGCTCATGTCACTCATTTGAAGCAAGCAGGGAATTAATTGATGTTTACTGCTAAGTTTGTACAGGTTTACAGGCATGGTCATCAACAGGGGTGTGAAGAACGGAAATGTTTGGGACAACTGAGTTGCACTTCAGCGTTTCTACGATTTCCCTCTCCCATTCCCCTATTTGTGGCGCCGGTGAAGGCTCGTAGTGTTTTTGTGTTTTGTGTGTGTGTTCGTAGCGGTGTAGTACCAGCTGGTAATATTATAGTGTAGCTCGGCCGAGACAGTGTTATGATATTTTTTATAGCAATTTTGTGAGCTCTGTTTGTGAATTTTTAACTAGCTTTTGAGCTTTCGTATAAGAGTTTTTGTAATTTAGGGTCAGTATTGGCCAGAATTTTCTAAACGGTGCTATTCTAGGTCGTGTGGCCAGAAATTTAAATCTGGTAATTTAGATTATTTTATATTGTGCTTAAGGGTTATACTGTTTTTTATACTGGGCACTTGTAAAATTCTATTGAAAATTCTTGTATACTGGTTGTCACATGTGTACTAATGCCTCTTTATAGGGATTGTGTTTAAGGAACCAAATATTATGACTCTGGTTTGGTGTTTTTACATGCTCCACAATGGCGCTAGGCGGGCAGACCTTCCCTTGGTTCCTGGGCGACACGAGCTCTACAGTCTCAGAATGCTGGGCGAAGGCACCGCATGGATGGGATCTGGCACAGATGATATCTCCGGCAACCCAGACTGGCTCGTTCATCCTGAGCTAGATCGTTGACCCTCTTACGCCTCCAGGGCAGTGCCGGAGGCCTGTAGGTCCCTGTATGAAGGAGTAAGGAGGGGGGAGTTGTACCGGGAGTCGGCGACTCCGGTTCACCACCCTTGAAGATTTGTTAAATTTACATATCCTGGACTGGCAGTGAGGTTGCTTTGGCGGAACTTGGTGCTTGTGCCCTGTGCGCTTAATGGTTTGAACTTTCCGCTCAGACTTCGGCCGTGCTCGGCCGCCGTCGGATGTGCTCGTGTTCGCTCTCCCCTCCTTCCCCCACTTCTCCCTCCCATGCCCAGCTCAGATGCTCCCGTCTGCGAGACAATCAGTCTTCTCCCGGGCCAGACCATGGGCGGTTGTGTTTAGCTTGCAACCGCTGTGCCACACCTGAGCCGTGTCATCGGTAAGTTCCTTTTGTTTGAGTTTAGTGTTCTTGTTTTTTCAGTTAGGTTTTGTTAATTGTTTGTTTGCGTTGATGACACGTCGAGGGTGTGCTGTCGCGGAAGCGAGCCCTGTACGACTAGGGATTTGTCCCTATTTTTTAATGGAATAAAGTGGCGCGCGTGTGTCGGCCACAGCAGCTTAGTATTTCTCTCTTAATCTTTTATTGTAATTCTGTATCAACTTCTCAGTGGAGAATACGTGTGAAACTGTTAAGCTTTGTATGATGACTTACGTTAAATAAATTGTTTTGCCTAGATCTGTCTTTCATAATTGGTAGCTTAGAGAACCCTGTGTCATTGTCGTTGGTTTAATGTGTGTTCTAATGGGAAGGGTACTGGTGAGTGGCACTGGGCCTTGGTCGTTGCTTAGCAACGCCAAGATTAGCAGCCTGTAACTACGGTGCCTGCTAGACGCGGGCTCAAACTTGATAAAAATATTGACATAGTGTGTAATTACTGTATATTTCAAAATTTAATAGTAATTGTCAAGTCATGACTAATGATTGTATTCAAATATTCCGGTATTAACGTAATGAAAATTTGGTACTACATGCAGAAAAAAAGTTGTCAACAAGATGAGTGATAAAACTTACTGTAAAGTCCTCCTGGATTATTTTGTACTTCGTTTTGGAAAAATTACATTTTATAAATCACCAAACAATCTGTCGATAATTCACAACACATATTGTTCTTTTATACATAAAAGATTGCTATGCGAGATTTTTATTCTTGCCTTATAAACATCACCACAGTTTGTTCAGTAATGAAGACATATATCCACGTTTCGAAAACCATGTAAGACATTTTCACTGTTCACGTCCAGCATCACATAATCTAATCCCTGACGTAAATATAAACTGATGCGAGGACGGAACAAAATAGAACAAGGAACTTTGGTTCGGACCACGCAGCCGTGGATCGGACGAACTGGAATGGTAAATGGACGAACGAAAGAAAACATTCGCAGTAACCACTACGTTGACGCATTAACGTCCAAAAATACTTTGAAAAAATAAAACATTATGTCTGATTGAGATTTTTCTGACTTATTTTTACTGTGGTAATTATTACTGAACTAAACTTTTGGTATCTTCAGAGTATCGTACGTCTCTAAATGCTGGCAAGTGTACCAAGAAACTCGTACGTTTAGCAGTGTGTCAGTCGTTAAATAACTCATGAACCAACTGTACGGACGTGTCGTCCGCTAACCATAATTAAAGTAATAAACATATAGCGTCGTAGATTGTGTTTGTAACGTCTGTATATTTTAGATATTTGTTAATAAAACTCTCTCAATAAGTGATGGAGTGGTAAATTTATTATATGTACACGACAGATGACAAAGATCTATTTCTTATTCAAGATCACAGTGCACGGCGGTCTACAGCCAATGAACACGTTTGTTTATAATTTGCTTTGTTTATCCTAAAACTCAACTAAGAGTGAATGGAGAATAGAAGGCTAGTGTACTTTTTTCTGCATGAAATTACATTATTGTGGTTACAACAGGGAACCATTATAGTTAGATGCCTTACTTGAATGAAACAACTTTTGGTATAGTTACATCAGTCATGGTGGCTTCCTAGATAAGTTGCACTGATTATGTGTGAAGCATAAAATCAATGGAGAACTAACAGTGGATGCTATCAACTGATATATTCAATGTATTATCACCTCTATAAGCAAGCCATGTAACTGACTGGCAAAGCTTTACAATTATCCCAGATATTAGAGTAAGTTTTTAGCCATTCTAAGAGGTCCAAAAAAAATTATTCTAATAAGTATGCCAAACGTTTAAATTGTACAGAGATTGAAGTGTGAGAATTTTGCTGGAATTACAATAACGCAACAGATGTGACGTGAATGCCTGCATTGTGATTACGACAATATTTTCATACATAGTTCATCAGAGACCTCAAAATATGAAACACAAACATGAATCCTCCATTTTGTACTCATATGTATCGCAACTCGTCATCTCATGTGATAACTTACGGAATTTCCCTAAAGTTTACTTCATTAGTTTCGTTCTCTGCAAACTGCCCTGGACCACTGAGCATCGCCTTGATTGTCCCGGAGGTAAGTGCATGCTCTCGCTTCACAATGAACTCATGGCCGTCTGATGAAATGAGCTTCACATACATCGCATCAGGGCCCTCGCAGCCCCCGTAGACCTTCTCCTCATCCTAAAAGCATGCACCATGACACCTTCAAACACTCTGTTCAAAATATTTAAGAATGTGACAATTAACAGAAATTCCGAAGGCAATGCAAAGCAAACAGCATACAGCCTTTCATGCTTCTGATTATTTTTTAACAAACCTTTCAAAAATCACTCCAGTTTTAATTTATTTGGTTGGTTTCTAAAGAAACTATGTGAATACAACAAGAATTTAACACAGTTTCTAGCATGAATATGGTTTGAATAATTTACTTGCCAAAATTATTAAACTTGTTTAATAATCAATATAAAATAAAAGCAGTGCGAAAAGTAATGATATAACTTATTCTTCAGTGTAAAAACAATGTGATATTCTTAAATATTCTCATTCTTGGTTCTACACGTACATTACATTTTCTGCAACATTTATTTGACACCGTGATTGGTAACCACATCAGTATGAATAAACATGAAATCACTACAATTTCTTAGAATATGATACCATACAATGATTCAGATTGGTAACCACTAGGCCCTACCTTATTAGATTAAAAGCACTTATTTTTTAATACCTGATATATCGATACTCTGATTCACATTAAGTTATATGTACATTTCTGAAAAATATTTTGCCAGCTATTATTCTGAATTCACCAATGCAACTATGTACAAGCACATTTTATTCAAAAATATCATACATACTAAAAAAAATTGGTGAATTTAAACAATCAGTATATTACAGATTACACTAAGTCAGTTCATGTAGGAAATAAACGGCTACATGCAAAAGACAAATATAATTTTGTATGATTTGGTACTTTAAAAAATTACAAGATTTTGAAATTTTTTTAATTCTTTTCCTATTATTAACACTGAAAAGTAGCTTGATTTGCCAATCCTGTGTGTACACAAATATGAATGTCAATGTTCTGAAATATCATTTCTGGAGACTTTGATCCATTAGATCACTGGACACTGTCTGGGATTACGTATAAGCATAAATCTACAAAGAAATTACCTCAATTTTCAGCATGTAAACTAGCATGCAATATTGTCATAGCTGTCTTCTTCCTAATATACTTCAGATGGTTGTCCTATTACTTTATTTGTGGATGGTATGTAGTAAAGGGCACCAAGATAGGTGAACGATAAATAAAGAAGGCAAGACCAGGCTGGTAGTGACGAAGGGAACTTTCCGCCTCCAGTGATATTAAAGGAATTGGGTGGAACTTAATGAAAGAAAGGAGGTAACTAAGAAGACTGGTTAGAAATTCACTTCTCTGTCTTCCACAGATATCTAGTGATCAACCTGACGACTAAACATGTAACAGTGGAGGAACTTCATATTTTGTTCTGGCCTAGTTCAATGTAGTGCTGTTTTTCATTGTAACATATCACAACCTGTTACATACCAAGTGAGTATAACCACCTTCACAATTTAAAAACATAAAATATTCATACATAACACCCACAGAAAAAATAACTCCTCTCCAGCTATTAACATCGCCCACTGAACATCAAGACCAATAAAACAGTAATCCAAGTTAATACTTTTACTTTCTTTTTTAAACGTTTTCATGAACTATAACATGTCATGTATGTGTGTGAAGCCGACTGGAATGTCTGTTGCTACAGAGGCCTACTATTCCAGCACTACCGGACTGTGTATTGCATGCTGCCCGTGATGATATTCTATGGATAATACTCCAACTTAGCTGAAGTTGCCTGACCACATCCAAAGTGGCGCAACCGTGTACCAGGAAATGTGATGCGGCAAACCTCGTAGCGGAAATAGGTCTAGTTATCCAGCTGTAATGCAATGCAAATTGTGATCATAATTAAATGTGGAGGAAAGTATGGACTAGTTGCACTGCAGCATTTACATTACAACTAGTGTGATGTACAGAAGAAAACCGCAAACAAACTGCTGGGAAAAAGTTTACAGTTAATATGCTGTGCATTTGAGAGTGGTGTTATAAAACAAAAAACAAATGTGCTTTTTGTGTCACGTCATGTGCTTATCCAAAAGTTGAAAAAGGTTGTCAAGAGTTAGTTTTCAATTTAAGATAAGACAGTTTTTCCATCCCTACTGATATGCTGCAATTTGAAGCACGTGCCTACAGCTGTGGAAACTCGGTATTGAGCCGAAAAAATTTAAAGCAAGCTACAGTTTCGAGAGATGATTTATGAAGAGAAATCAGGTTTTCATTCGCAGCAGAATCACACTGGCACAAAGAATGCTACATGAAAATTTCAAAGGTTTGAAATCGCCCTACGAAGAAAGAAGAATTATCTTTTATTGCAAATTGGTGGTGCTGATCACACCCGAGTTATATATGCATGAAACTACTACTGTATCATTTGGTGCAATTTTAGTACCTGTGCAAACAACAGGTGCAAATAAGCAGTGTTGCACAGTAATATTAGCCATTACTGCAGATGGTTGTAAGCTTCTGCCATACATTTCAAGTGTAAAATTTAGACAAAGAAAGAGTTTCACCTTAAATTGCAGAAATGACACAGGAAAAGGGTTAGGTGATCAATGATTTGGTTCTGGAATGGTTAAGTGTGGTGTGGAAATGTCAGCTTGGTGGTTTGTTGTGAAAGTGTGCCATGCTGGTGTTAGTTTTCGTGGCCACCTGATGGGAAATGTAGATTTGTACGAACAAAGAGAATGATCTGGTTACTGTACAGAGTGATATGACAAAGATTCTGCAGCCTTCATATGTGATAGACGTGATAGTCAACCATCTCGTCAAGGCAACGTTCAGGAAATTTGTTAATGACGACAGGGCAACATTCCATTATGCTGAATGGAAGAATAAAGTGTGTTTTATTGCCCACTGTGTGCACGTGACTCATGGCAGCTTGACAATCAATCACCGAAGAAATGACTGGCAATAGCTTTAAAGTGACAGGCATATCATGCAACTGGATGGCACAGAGAAAGACATGCTGCAAGATGTGAACACGTTGTTGTTGGTATTATTTTTTAACAATTCTTGCAACAGGGGCAAAATACAAACTAAAGAAGTATTTTGGACGTACGGCATTGCAGCAAATAGTGTGTCACAGAAAACCAGAGAATACACACAGACAAGTAAACAAACAAAAGGTAAACATATACAATTCCACAAGGAAATTAATCAATAATTTACAAGAAAATAACGAACAACCAGCCAAACACAAAAAACACACCAAGGAAAAAATAAATAACTGAGCTTATTCCACGAAAAGGAGTCTGTCAGTAAGTATGAAACAGACAAAACAAAACTGAAAATAAAGTGGATGTAGACGACACAGCAGAAACACAGACACATTGAGGAATGTGAACAAAAACAAATAACACAGTGACTGTGGACAGTAAGACAATAAAAAATCAGACAAACACAGTGGTCTCCTTGCGACAAAACAAAATGGGACGTTTCGGAGACTGCAATCTGTCTCCGTCTTCAGGAACATACACAGTCCGAGGAGCATCTGTAAACTGAGTGAGGGCACTGGAAAACAGGGGGTTTATTAATATACTCTATATCCCCTATTCTGTCCCGACCAATAGGAAAGAGCCATGCCCTGATCAGCTGCGCAGGTAAGAGTCTGTTGTTATTGGCTAATGCTTTCCTGTGTCGATGGCTGTGGCTTAGTTACGTTTTTGTGAAAATGTATTTCTTTTTTAATTATTGGTAACAAAATGTTTTTCAATCCTATGCTTTGATGGCTAAATACATTTATTACGAAATATGAATGCTGATTCTTTGATATTTCTTTTAATTTGGTTTGTTTCTTGTGTCAGAGGAGTAGCATTTTCCTAGAGTTCCGTGTGGCTATTGTCCCAGGCATGTTCAGCTGGTTTAGGTTTTTGAACTTCACTCTTCTTTATATTATTTTTGTGTTCTTTTATGTGCATAGACTGGTGTCTGCCAGCATCTCTAATGTATACACAGCCACATTCACAGGGGATCTGATACACAGTTCTGAGTACGTGACTTGTCTGACTTTGGTTTTACTTTTGTAACCATGTGTTTTATGGAATTGTCTAATTTGAAAGCTGTTTGGAGTCCATATTTATTACCCAATCGTCTTAATTTTATTCTGAGAGGCCACGAATAAATAGGATAATCCGAGTTCCCACAGGTATTTCGGTTGTTTATTCATTTAGGCGTATTTGGTGTTAGACTTAGTTTTATATCGACAGGATAACTATTTGCCAGCATTTCATTTTCTAACTTTACATGTTCATCTGCTACAGCTCATTTGTGGTGCAGATTTTTTCAGCTAGGCTACCTAAAGTGCAGATAATGCCAGTCTTTGTGCTCACAGAGTGGTTGGAGTTGAAATGGAGGTATTGATCAGTATGTGATGGCTTCATGTACATTTTTGTTTTTCTTTCATTACAAGCACATCTAAAAATTGAATGTTGTTGCTGGTTTCTGTTTCATTAGTAAATTGGATTGATGGCCTTAGCGAGTTGAGGAAATGAGCAAATTCGTCAAGTTTCTCGGGACCATGTTTCCAATCAAAAAACTGTCATCACCATAGCATAGTCAGACTTCAGGTGGATGTGTGGTTTCATTTAGCGTTTCTTGCTCAAAAGATTCCAGGAAAATATTGGCCATTAAAGGTGACAGTGAAGACCCAGTAGCCATGCCATCAGTTTGCTTGTAAAATTTATCTTTGAACTGGAAGTGTGTTGTGATGGTACAGAAAGTGATGAGTTCCATGATGGTAGGAATGGGTACTTCAGTACCCTTTCTTTAGGGTGCTGCCATTTTTCAGCTTGGTCTTGATAATAGACAGTGTTTCTACTAGTCACGTTAGTAAATATACTTGGAACATTAAAGCTCACCAGTACGTCAGTTGGTGATACTACTAACATTTTGAGTATGGAGATGAAATGGCTGGAGTCTTTAACAAAGACTGGTGTCTGACCTGTGAGTGGTTCTACAATCTTCAGCAGGTATTTAGAGAGTTTTTGGCATGGAGAGCTGCACGAGCTGATTTTGGGTCGCAAAGGCACGCCTGGTTTGTGTATTTTTGGGAGTCCATATATGTGAGGTGGTTTACTGCTGTGTGTTGTGAGTAATTTCCTAGTGCTCTCTGAGCTCCTGGTTATTTTTCAGAGTTTGGTCAACTTTGCATTTTATGCTGTCAGTAGGATCTTTGTTAAGCTGCACATATTTGTCAGTGGTAACGAAGTCAGAGGTTTTTTTTTTTTCATAATCTGTTTTATCTAGGATGACAGTAGCTCTGCCTTTGTCAGCAGGAAGGATTACAACATCTGCATCAGCATTAAGTGTTTTGATGGCTTTCAGTTCATCAGGTAAGATGTTTGGTTTTGGTGGGCAAGATGAGGCATGGAGAGATGCAGAAACGCAGCATTTTCTGTAGAAAATATTTCTACGACTCTGAAATGTTTTGCTCTAGACGCATTCACAATGGTGTTGATGGGTTGTGGAATATTTGGTGGTTTTTATGCTTGAGAGGTTGGCATAAAGAAAAAAAATTTCGTTACCAATAATTAAAAAATAAGTAAATTTTTAACAAAAAATAACTAAGCCACAGCCATCATCGCAGGAATGCATTAGCTAATAACAACAAACTCTGACCTGTGCAGCCAATGAGGGTTGTCTCTTTCCTATTCATTGGGACAGAAGAGGGGATACAGAGTATATAAACCCCTTGTTTTCCAGTGCCCACACTAGTTTACAGATGCTCCTCGGACTGTGTACGTACCTAGAGATGGAGACAGATTACGGTCTCTGAAACGTCACATTTTGTTTTGTTACAAGGAGACCATGTGTTTGTCTGTTTTTTCATTGCCTTACTGTCCACAGGTACTGTGTTTTTCATCCGCTTTCCTCAAGGCGTCTGTGTTTCTGCTGTGTCCTCTACGTCCAGTGTTTTGTCTGTTAGTAGTTGTAATAAGCTCAGTAATTAATTTTTTTCCTCGGTTTGGTTTTTGGTGCTTGGGTACTTATTTTCATTTGTTTGTTTAATAAATGTCCTCATATGTAATTTCATCATCATAAACGTAAACAGGCAATGTAACACATTGTGAAATTCAAAGACTTGTTTTCTAATATTTGGGTATATTATGACAACTGAAGTGGGAATATAGCTGCCAACATATTTGTTTACTATGTGAGTACTGGCAATGTACCTAATTTTTTTATAAAATTTGTATTTTAAAGGGTTTGTTTATTATGTTAGTTGTAAACAAGTCCTTGGATCAAACACACAAATAGTGAGGGGGACGTATTAAACAAGTATCTACAGAAAATTAATAAAGTCCTAAGATCCCAAGCTGTGTTTCTGTTACATGAGAGTGTAGTTTGATGCCTGCGGGTCTATTATGACCGCGTCGCAAAGCAGTTTAGCGATCGTTAGCTATCTTTGCGATGAAAGAGATTACAACTCTCTCTCTCTTTACGACTGCGAACTGTCCACGTGACGCACAAATATCGCAAAGCCTTCATAAGGCTGCCGCAAACTAGCATGCCGTCTCAAGAACTCGCTACGACTCGTAAATTGGATTTCTAAGATAAAATGGCAGACATTTTCCTTGAGTTGCTATAACCTGACATATTTAAACAACTGTAATTAAATTAATTGGCGTAGAAACATTCCAATATACATGTTACATCAATATTTAAGGTTCGCAAATAAGTTTTACGAATAAAACGGCAGATTATTTAAAAACTACAAGACTTCTGTAAAAGAAATGTAGATTTCGAACTAATATGACCATTCGAGTTAGCTGTATTGTTTGACAAATTCACATTTTAAAAATATGCAACTACAAAACTGTCAATTAAGTCTTTAGTATAGCATCACTTAAATGAAAGTATTACTAAAACAAAAATATTGTATAGTTATCATTTTAAGGGTAAAAAAACTCGTAGTGTCATATTGGTTAGCGTCGTTGCCTTGTAATCATATTACTTTTTGGGTGTAGGATCGATCCCAACATCTGCAGAAAAAAAATAACTTTTTTTTAACTTTATAATTAACTATCCCTGTCCATTTATTGAGTAAATTATAGTTATATGAACTGTAACTATACTTATATGTTTAAAATTAGTAGATTAAATTTTTACCTTGCCGTTGTTCTCATCCCCACGATTAAATTACAAGACAATTAGCAGACATAACAAGTAGTATTTTATAGTAAAAATATTTTTTTGCAATATTAATAACTTACTTTAACGTATGATTTTCAAGCGAATATTCATTACCTTTTACAGAGACATAATACTTGGATGAAAAACGAGTCATTGAAATGTGATACTTACGCTGTCTCATAACTCGTGTCACAATCATAAAAACTAAACTGTAATACAGAAGAACCACACATTCTACAATATTAACTCAACCTCAATAAAGGCATACATTTACACATTATTTATGGATGCCTAAATTTTCATTTTTTATTAAGGCCAATTTTTATTTATTTTGTTTTGTACGTGTGTATATATTTCAGTGTTCTCACGAAGATCAACATTATGTTCGAAGAATGATTCTTAGAAATTTTTTTTCAATGTATATCACTTTCAAAAATGTCTTACAATGGCACTTCTTCCCTTGTATACAGCATCACTAAAATAACTTAAGTTTTGTGATGAAATTCTTACCGACATCTAGCGTAGTATGTATTAACTGTTACCTAATAGTTGGGCTAGGTGGTACTACCATCGAGGATGGAAATTAACCACGAAAAGAGAAATTTATCCACAGAAGCATTGCCAACTGCCGTCGCTGAGAGTGCGTTGTCACAAAGTTTTAGCGTACTTGCAAAAGATAGCGACACTCGCAAACTAGGATGGCCGTAGTCACAAATTCACTATCTAAACCACGATGCATCGCAAAGTTGCGTGCTGTCGCAAGCTAGCGACGCGAGGTCATAATACACCTGCTGGCCATTAGAAGAAAGTAAATTGTAATCTGGTTGTATCACCGGTCACAAGGCAATTATCTATCATGAACCCTAACGCCTTGAGTGATCCCAACTTCGCCAAGCATATATGTATTAAGTTGTGACCAGCTGTTTATTTATTACATCCAGCACCTCTAATTGGGATGATGACAGTTTGAGTTACACGAACACTCTTCTGTCAAGTTGAAAAGAAAATTTAAAAATTACTGTCAACATATTTTACAATGGTAAACGTTTGGTACAAAAAATTATTCTGTATCGCAAACCATTCTCATTTGATTTGTGTTAGTTTAGATAAAGACAATAATGAAAGACAATAATGTAAGACAATAATGAAAAGTTACGCTGAAAAATTACAAGAGCTGTGCCTTCTTACATTAATGTCTAATTTTTCCATTGTGTTCAAGCACAACATTCTATGAAAATAGACACACTAAAGGCCAATATCAGAGTATGCTGCAGCAGAGTGGGACCCATACGTGTGATTGCAGGTTCGTGAGCTGGAGAAGGTGCAAAGACTGGCAGCAAGGTAGGTGAAGGATAAATGGAGAAGGCAAGGGCAGGTTAGTAAGAGCGACGAGAACTTCCGGCCATCTGTGATGCTGAAGGAACAGAGGTGGAACTCTTTGAAGGAAAGGAGAAGAGTGGAAAGACTGGTTAGGATGTACAGAGTGGTAAATGGAGAGGGAGGCTGGGGTAAGTTAGGCTACCTGTTGACTAAGGCAGAGTATAGAGGAAGAGGGAGTAACAGCGAGAAGATCCAGGTGATGAACAGAAGAGAGTGGAGTAGGCAGTCAATGCTTATGTGGTGAGGGAGTGGAATTTACTATCAGAGGAGTAGGTGACAGTGAGGCGGGTTGGTAAGTTTAAGAGGGGATTGGTAGAGGATTCAGAAGGAAGTTACAGCTTGCCAACAAGCAGTTGCCAAATTGCAAGTTATTATTATCATTCCTCAAATATCTGTTGATGTGGCTTCATAGCTTGAAATGCCCAATCCTGAAAATGTAATGGTAAATATTAAGCAGAGCTACTCATCATGTACCAGCCAACTACCAATTCATATTTTGTTATCAAAAAATGATTCTATACCTAGTGGTTAGAAGTAGTCATACGTAAAGAAAATAGTGCTATAATTATTTTAAATTTTCCATTTTCGTGGAGTTATTTTAGGTTATGTTACCTGCCGCTTTCAGTCAATTTACAGGTACTTCTAACCATTAGATATATAAACATATAAACATTTTTCACGAATAAACTACGCCTGTAAAATCAATAGTTCGGCCAGTACACTTTGAGTAGCTAATCTTGATATTTACCAGTTTCTTTAAAACTCTCAAGTCATGTTCCCCTCACACTATAGTTTGACAATCTCTCATAAAATGTATTTCTTTAATCATAAAAGTTTACTCTTATAAACACTTAAATGTTTTACGAATTCTATGTTTTGACAGTTCATTTGTGAGAAGTGTGTCTTTTAGCAGGATTGTTGACACCGTGCTTTTCCAGGAAGTCATGTAGGTTTAAAGCTCCAAACAATGGAACCGTCAGGCAGATTTCTCAGAAGAGAAATTTCAAAATATGGAAAAGTTACACAAGACAGACTACACTAAAGTTTAACATCTGGCCAAAACATTTCCTGTACAAAGACAAATAGGCACCTATGTAAAAATTATTTAAAAACATCCTTTACAAAAATGGTTTAGTGAAAACACTTTTACAAACTAACTGAATTACTGAAAGTCTGTACAGTAAATTGGAATTTTCGAGAGGGGTAACATCATGACCAGAATACTATTGTATTTAGTAATATTCTCACTATATACGCCATAAGTATTAATAAAAGCACACAAACCAAAGTAGGGAAGGTTTTTCTCAGTCACGTGACCAGGCTTTGTCGATCACCAAGATTCTGACGAAAGCCTGTAATGTTGTTCATGGATGATGGTGCGAAAGAAAGTTGTACCCTACACATTTTCAACGTCCAAAATGTTACATCCTTAGCACATTTTGACACATTTTTATTTGTGTTACTTATATGTTTCATGCTTGTTTCTTTGATAATTTGAATAGTGCATCTAGTTTCTTTTTGTTGTGATTTAGGTTAGGTACGCCTATGTGTACTGTTTAGGTCTATATTATTTTGGTGCTTCTGCTAACAGCTAGATGTTTGAGAAGTTGCTCCTCATTTGTTCATGGGTAAAACTTTACTAGAGTTAACTTTTGTAAATACAGATGCTGAAATTATGACTTACATGTCCTACCATCGTTATTTTTATAAATGCCTAATGGCTGTGTTCAAGTTGGCCACCTTGCGGCACTTACCAATTTCCAAGCCCTTGAAAGTGGATTCTGGACATAAAGTCACACATAGAACTGCTCAAATTTACAGCAAGAATACCCCTAGAATATCCCCTTCAAAAAAAAGGAACGTGCCACTTACCCTCCTAATTCACAAAATTGACACTAGGTTACATCATGTAGAAACAAGGGTACATTGCACTGAAATCAAACATGTCATGTGTTAACATAACAACCTTGTCAACAATAGAGATGGAGATGTTTCAGCATTTCCTTACATTACTAATAACCAACCACTTTCACATAGACCTACTTATAGCAATTCTCTATTGCTACGGTACATAATAATTAATACTTTTTAGTGAGGTGTGAATGAATGTAATTAATTTATGAACGCCATGGCCACAAACGAATTTAAGTAAGCTACCATTTTTGTACTTGCAGCAGAAGTTACTGATGCATCATGCACCCATCTCTGAATAGCTGTGTTAAAAATATGTTGTCTTATTAGTTTGATGACCATTGTTTTTTTTTTTTTTTAATATGTATCACTGGACATTATAACGACTGTGTGTAATTAAGGGCAACAGACCCATTGTTGTCTGCTTAAATCCATACGGATGACTTAATATAAACGAGATACGGATGACGTATTAATACTATACCTTTTTGTCATCTGCCATATCGGACATATTCTTCAATTTGAGCAAACTGTAAAATTAAATAGAACAATTAATGCATACTCATCTTGTTACAGAACTTTGAGCTACGCTAATGTGACCTCTAGTTACATCTGCTTTAGTAATAATTGTAAGATTAGGCAAATATTTACGAAACATAACAAAAATATATTCACACAGAATTTACATTTACCTTCAATTCTAGTCTAGTACAAATCACAGTTCATGTTATAGGTTATTTTCTCTACTTACAATGTATTTGTTTTCAAGGTTTTTAGTTTGACTGTTATCGTATTCTTTGGTTACAAATGACGTCAACGTCGATTAGTACTTCTATGACACAGTCTTTATTTGAATGGTGCAATATGTATGTCACGTGGTTTACATTTTATTTATTTTGAACAAAAATGACAAAAATTCAATATTTCAACAATTATAATTACGTATTTCAGAACGATATTTTTTCTTACGTATCCTTTCCTAAACACGGTCCCTCGCCAAGAAACATTGAAATGTCCCAGTAGTTCAAAATGTACCCGAATAACGCTGGTCTCGTGGTTGAAAATTTACATGTGAGAACTGAGGTTATAGCGATTTGGCTTCGTGGAGACTGTCTTGTTAAAAGCAGTTGCTTGAAATCAGCTTTAAGAATTGTCTATCGAAGTAAAATCGAACTTAAGACTGCAAATAAAAACATCTTGATGGAGCTAGTGCATTAAGATATAACTATGAATACCGCCCTTAAGTTGATTTAAGTAAAAATTAAAATATATAAAATTATAATTTCGGTGTAGCAATTAACTACATCCTATACTACAGGCAAGCAATTAGAAGTAGATTTAGCCAAATTTCAGTAAACGAATTTCCCATGTGGATTTAAGGAGAATTGTATCATAACCAATCTGTTGTCAAACACACTAATTTTAATCACGTTTATTTTGAAGTAATATGCATATTTTTTTGCAATTCAATCGATATTTAGCTGGTTACAAATTTTTGCATTTACAAGCAAGTGCGAAAATAAAAATTTGTTACCAAAATTGCGCGAGTCGAGCAGAATTTTTAAATATATTTTTTTCTTTTCTTTAGTCCCATATAGCATTTAGAATTTCAGATATATTGACACGAATGTGAGTATTTATCAAATCGGAACTACCATTTTTGTGCTAGAAGAAACATTTTTAACATTAATACCACAAGAATTGCTTCTTTATCATAAATACTGTTTTGTTATATATTAAAAATTATTTTGTCATTAGCTTATCTGAAAATAGCATGCTATGGCTTGAACTACTTTACATTTATGCTATAAATTGCAAATCCAGGTTTGCCTATTCATTATAGGCACTGACATGTGCTGTGCACGCACGTTTGCCTGGAGCAGCATATGGACCACTTTAGGCATGGTCTTGTTTCCATACTTTGCCGAGACAGATGATATACTGCCGGAGACACAGGTACCGGTATAAGACGTTTTACCTGTACGCAAATTTGCCAACACAAGGCCAGTAAATCACTGAGTGAACTTTGTTTCAACAATGGTAAGAACCCCCTGACAGCAAAATAAGCTTGATTCAAGCTTGAATCAAGCTTGCCATGACAAGTCTGCAAGCTTGCAGCAAGCTTGTCATGTCAAGCCATAAGCTTGAATCAAGTTAACTAGTCTCCACACGACAAGCCTGCAGCAAACTTGCGAGGAAAGCTTGATTCAGGTTTGCTGCAAGCTTGTAGCAAACTTGCCTCATACAAGGCAGGATACAACTGTAAAACATAGGTTTGACTCAAGCTTGAATCAAACTTACCAAATAGGGTTTGTAATGCCAAGCCTAAATCAAGTCAATTGCAGGCTTGCCGCAAGATACATGCTATCTGGGCCTTAATTGTCAAAACCGGAATAGACTGTTATTACAGACGGTTGCAATAAAATTTCATCTGATTCTCGTTTACATATTCTTTTGAACTGTTGAGTTATTTTTGTAATTTCAGATGCAGACAGACTGTTTATTTTTCATGTTATATTTTTTATATGTGCTTTAATTTGTTAGTATCTTTTATTGTATTCGCATATTTCTGAACACGCCCTAAAATGCAAGTAAGGTCAGAAGAGCATTTGTTATTTATTTTTAATTATTTCTTAATTTTTGCAACAGGGTTTTGTGTTTTTAGTACGCGGAAGGGCAAACGCGAAGTCGGGCGCGAAACGCAGTGTTTCTTCCTGCCTTTCCCTCCCGATGCCATCAATCAGTCTTCGCATGACACGTGACCTAGTACGACGTGTGCGTGAAGCACGCTCCGCTACTCCCTGGAGTCCTCAAACTTTGCTCTAACCATTTTAGATTTCAGTAGTCAGTAATGTTAAATACCAGAATGTTGGTTTATTGTTAACCCCCAGGGACCGACATGTGCATGGAGAGGTTTTGTGCCCTCCCATATTTAACTTCAAGTAAGGTTCCATTGTTGGCCGTTGCCACGTTTTCCAGCATATGCCATGTCCTCTGGGCAAATACGGAGGAATAGCTTCTGTGTTCCCATCCAGAGATGTTCCGGGAATAAATCCCATTGGGCTCAACAATGGTGTGTTTATTTACGTGGAGTGTAGAGGGAGTAAGTGCCCTCGAAGTTACCAGTTTTGAGGCACAACCTACCAGCATTGTGACAGCCAGATTGCACCATCATCTTCAACAGACCCCAGAAACGACGACGACTGGGGGAATACGGCCCGTTTGGCGAGCGACCTACGACCCAGCTATACCATGTAACAGACTCTTCAACAGTGGTGCCGGGCATTGTAAGTGATCCACCAAATTCCGTAGTCACCCAAGTCGTTAACACATCGAAATTACCGAATAACTTCCATCTTCCTGTAAACAAACACTGTAACCTACCTCGCTGCTCAGGTAGTCAAAACTATAAACGGCGGCAAACTGTTTACAGTACTTGACTGCGAAATTACGCCTACTATAACCTGCAAATGTTTGAAGCCATGCCTATCGAAAGGGCGGGAGATATGTGAAGCTGCCTTTTATGGTAGGTAGTTACATTATGGCTACCCAATGTTTAATAACCTATCGCAACGCTATAAATTCATAATCAAGATCCTGGTCCAAGCAAAATGTAGTTAATCAATGTTAGTTAATTAGTTCCTCTTCATTGTGAACTGAAAAATTGGAATCTATGTTCTGGTAAGTAAATAAATAAAACAATGCTTATTTGCATTATGAGATGTTTTTATTATTTAAATGTTAATATAAACCACTGAGATAGCACGTAAGCGTGCTGCAAGCCTGCAATTGACTTGATTTAGGCTTGCCATTACAAATCTTATTTGGTAAGTTTGATTCAAGCTCGAGCTAAGCCTATTTTTTTACAGTTGTATCCTACCTTGAACGAGGCAAGCTTGTTACAAGCTTGCAGCACCCTTGCATCAAGCTTTCCTGGCAAGCTTGCTGCAGGCTTGTCATGTGGAGACTAATTAACTAGATTTCAGCTTATGGCTTGACATGACAAGCTTGCTGCAAGCTTGCAGACTTGTCATGGCAAGCTTGAATCAAGCTTATTTTGTTATCATGGCAGAGATACTGTAGTTAGATATATCTGATAAAACAAGCATTTATAACTTCGAAAGGCCTCAGCATTATAATATGACATCCCAAAACAATTTCAAGTACATCGCAACAAGCCATCTCCTGACTACTCCCTTATCTCCATGGTAAAAATAATTTATGTTTAGTATGAGATTAGAGAAGCAACATATCTGTGTTCAGTAAACATACCTATTACATATGCCAGTGACGCCTGTTAATCCTGCACATTGGGAAGTAAATATGGCGGGTGGACAGGTTGACATATGTGGAGTGTGCGGATTAAAAGTAAAAAGTGAAGAAAATGCAGTTTTCTGTGAGGACGATTGCTATGTGTGGTTTCATATAGAGTGTGTACAGATAAGTGAGTGTGGTTATAACCCTACAGAAAGGCTCAAAACCATACAAGTGCAATAAATGCAAGTTGCTGCAACAGGAAACGGCGGGAAAACTTAAGGAAATCATCGAGTCGTTAAAGGAAAGTATAGTAGAAATGAAGAAAGATTTTGACGAGAAGCTAGGTATGCTTACAAACCTAGTGCGCGATGTTGACGATCTTAAAGTAGAGTCACAAATAACAAGTGAAAAAATGGAGGAGCAAAGGGCAGATATTAACCAACTATACAACTGTACCAACGAGCTGGAACAATACAGCAAAAATCAGGATGTGGTTATTAAGGGAATTCCATCCAGCGCAAATGAAGATTGCCGTGAACTTCTGAAAAGACTGGCAGTCACCGTGGGTTGTGAAATTACGGACGCAGACTTAGACGGCTGTCACCGACTTCGACAACCGAAAGCACCAGGAACACCACCATCCATAGTTGCTCGTTTCGTTCGTCGAGAAAAAAAACACGAGTTGATGAAAAAACGAAAGGGAAAGGGACCAATCTACACGAAGGAACTAGGCTTCACTGGTGACAACAAGCAAATTTTCCTTAACGATCACCTCACTGCTTATAACAGTAAGTTATTAGCAGCAGCTGTGACAATGAAGAAACAAGGTAAACTTGAAGCCGCCTGGACTAGTCGGGGCAAGATCTTCATCAAGAAATCAGCAAGCACAAAACCCATAGAAATCAAAGACAACTGGTCGCTAGAAGATGCCTGCAGATCAAGATAGTGACATTCAAGGTATCTATAATGATATACGTGAGTACAAATATGATTCATGTAGTGATTTTAGAGACAGCACAGAATTTAAATACATGACAAGCTACACAACAAATGTATCCATGCTACACATAAATATACGCAGTCTGCATAATAAATTAGATGACCTGGAATATTTCCTTCCGCAAGTAAATGAACCACAAATAATAGTTATTTCAGAAACTTGGTTGAAAGATAATGAGTTAGCCTACTTTAATCTACCTGGATACACATCATATTTCTCATGTAGGAATGTTGGAAAAGGAGGTGGAGTTGCAGTCTACATACAGAGCCGTTATTCCCAAAACTTGATAGCTAATAGAAATGACAACTACTATTCAATCTGGGCAGAGGTCTCTAACATTGTAAGTTTCAAAAAACTGTATGTAGGAGGGTTCTATAGACCACCACAGTGCAAAGTACAAGATTTTCTCACTGACCTAGATTGTGACTTGGCAAACTGTAAGAAGGTTGCTTCCTTTGTTCTGGGTGATTTTAACATAAATACACATGCTCACAACAATGATTCCACTATGTATAATATTATGCATGTGTCAAATGGATTCAATATCCTTAATTCACACCCTACCAGAATAAACAGCACTATTGACCACATTCTTACAAATACAATCAATGACACTGTAAACATATTTACAATTGAAAATACAATAAGTGACCACTGCGTTGTACTTTCTGTCCTTAACCATCCTCCTAGAATTAGTGTACCCCAAAAAATTAAAGAAATTGTGGTTGTTAATTACTCAAAGGTGTCTCAATTGTTAGAAAATAAACTTAGCAATAATAATACTGTAACTTTAAATGATGATCTTACTGACCCTAGTACACAATTAGAATTTATAATAAGTAAAATACATGAATCTGTAAAAGAAGCAACTGAAATTAAAAAAAAAACAAAATAAATGTAATAGAGCATTGTGTCCATGGGCTACAAATCAGTACATAAAGCTGGTAGAAACTAGAGATAAACTATATAAGAAGTATAAGAGGAAAATAAATAACACTAACATAAAATTAGAACTCTGTGAACTGAACAAACGGGTCACAATGGTAAAAGAACACTGATAAAAGAATACTAGCAAAATAAATTTAAGGAAAATCTAGGGGATACTAAGAAAATGTGGAAAAATATAAGCTTACTGATGAACAAGGCAGAAACCTGTAAACATGAGATAGAAGCTGTGGTTTATAAAAACTCTGCCATCATCACCGACAAACAGGGTATTGCAGATGCATTTTGTGAGTTCTTCACTAATGTAAGCACCAATTTTTCAAACAATATAGCCAGATTTTGTAATGATGATGTGGATCAGTTAGGCACTTTAACAAGGGTAGCTGACACAATCTTTCTCACCCCAACAGATGAAGCAGAGGTCGGTTGTATAATCAACACACTTAAAAGTGGGAAAAGCCCAGGTCATGATAATATAACCTCCAAATTAATAAAACATTGTAAAGATATATTAGTCCCAAAATTAACTGAAAACATAAATCTGGTACTCCAGACAGGTAAATTCCCAAATGTGTTAAAAATTGCTCAAGTAATACCCCTTCACAAGGCTGGAGCAAAAACTGTATTAAATAATTATAGACCTATCTCTGTCTTAAGCTTGTTAAGCAAAATTTATGAAAAAGTAATACACAGTAGACTCACAAACTTTTATGAATCCACTAATTTTTTGTACTCCCATCAATATGGCTTTAGGAAAAACTATAACACAGGATCTGCTGCCATGTCGCTAGTGCATGAAATACAGACAGCTGTAGACCTAAACAAAATTGCAGGTTCTATCTTCGTAGATTTACACAAGGCATTTGACATGAATCATAAAATACTGCTAAAAAAAAGCTGGAAATCAGTGGGATTAGGGGTATTGCATTACAATTAATGGCTGATTACCTAGAAAACCGGGAACAGTTTGTGAAAATAGAACATTGTAAAAGTAGAACAAGGAAAGTATTTTGTGGCGTACCACAAGGCAGCGTCCTGGGGACCCTCTTATTTTTAGTATTCATAAATGATATAGGGAGACTGAAGTTACATGGTACACCGCATCTGTTCGCAGATGATACAGCATTGTTCTACAAAGCTACAGAAACTAAGCATGAAATGTTTCAGAACATGCAGGAAGACTTGTCTATCCTGAGTGAATATCTAAGATTAAATAGATTAGCCTTAAATACAGCCAAAACCAATTACATATTATTAACTTCACCAAAACACAGCAATACAATAGATACAACTACTCCACTACTGATAAATAAAACAAATATTAAAAGAGTAAGTTATGTAAAATATCTGGGTTTGTATATCGATGAGAATATAAATTGGAACACTCACGTAAAACAAGTAACAAAAAAAGTGCTGCCAGTAGTATGTGTGCTGTGGAAGCTACAAGGAGCTCCAAAAGAAATCAAGAATATAATTTATAACTCACTAATCAATAGCCATATACAATATCTGATTATGGTGTGGGGATCAGCTAC
>PNEQ01012982.1:33460-43776 GCA_003012365.1 Medauroidea extradentata
TTCCCATCAGACATTCATATAAGTTAAATCTTCTTACTTATATACACAACAATTGTTCCTCTAACGGTAAAACTAGACACTCATACAGCACAAGACAAGCAAGCAATAAATTTCTCCACAACATAAGGACTGAATTTGGAAGGAAGGCATATACATTTCAGGGGTATCAACTGTATAATGCACTGCCAGAAAGCCTAAACACCTGTAATTGTACTCAATTTAAAAAACATCTTAAAGAACATTTACTTAAACAACTAACTAACATCATGAAAAGCAAAGCAGATATTTGTGTGTGTATTGTGTATGTATGAAGAACATGGGTCCTACTAATCATATACCTAATTATGCCCATACAGCAAATATTTCTATCTGTTATTATGTGTTCTTGTGCAATTTGTTGTTAATTTGTTTAAATTATATGTTCTTGGGCAATATGTTGTTATTTTATTTAAAATTATCTGTTCTCGTGCAATTTGTTATGTTTAAAGTATGTGTTCTTGTGCAATTCTGATGTTATTTTGTTTAAATTATGTGTTATTGTGCAATTTGTTATGTTTAAATGATGTGTTCTTGTGCAATTTGTTATATTTAAACTATGTGTTCTTGTACAATTTGCTATGTTTAAAATATGTGTTCTTGTGCAATTTGTTGTTATTTTGTTTAATTAATGTGTTATTGTGCAATTTGCTGTTATTTTGTTTAATTTATGTGTTAATGTGCAACCTATTTACTATCTTGTTTAACTTGACCTAGAATATAAAATGTTATAAAATATAGTGTTTTAATAATTAAGCCTACAATACATAGGCTTAGTGATATAGGTTGCATTTTCAGCATGTACAACCTGCCTACAATATGTACAACCATAAAATTGTAATAGATCCCCGAAAGAGCAATGCTCAAGGGGATTAAAGGGATTTGTAATTTAACCTCTGTATAAATATGTGAGAAAATGGGAATAAATAACAATAAAAAAAATATGCCACCAACTTCATCCATTGTTAGTTACCAGGGACATCATCACTGGCTATAAACGAAGGTGATACACACACTCCACTGTTTAACATGTCATCAATGACCATTGCAGGTGGGACTGCTTCCCTTAAAACAGCGACTTATATAACATAATTTCCCAGAAGCCAGGTCAGTTTCTGCAAATTATGCATGTTAGAAAATACTGAGAGTGACCAAGAAGCTGTGCACATGTAGGCAATATCACACAGCATTCTGCAGCTAGCAGCCCCCAAGCTGTGTCTCAGATTGTGCCTAATTCGTAAACACGACCTAGATCAGAATGACGCATGAATTTTATGGTAGTAAATTTACACACCCAACCTTATAAATAAAATCTGGGTTAGATCTCGCTCAAATCTGAAATTTGTCAGATCTAGCATTAGGAACTGGTGAGATGTATCTATCAGGCTCTCGATCATCAAGACCAGATTTGATCAATCTCAGAATGGGTTCAGTCTCTGAATTTTCGCATGTGAGAATCATGACGGACGATGACGCTTGTCAGTGGATTTTCTCCTGTTTCACCCACCCCTTCACCCCTTCATTCTAGCATCGCTCCCTACTCACCTCAGGAGAGTGGTGTTGGCATGTGGGGCTTAACACCAGCTGGCAGGGATAGAGATGGCAGAAAGGGGGTCCAGCGGCCAGCAGGACCGCTGCTGTTTTTCCTCCTTTGTGTGTCATCTGGGAGCGCCTCTTGCCAGCCAACAGGGCTAGAGATGGTGGAAGGAGTGGTGTTTGACAGCCTAGGTGGCCACCGACTCACATCTCCTCTGTAGTGCAGTGCTGTCCGCCACCTCTGGTCGGGTGTCCTTGTGCTAGGTGTTATCTAGCTGTAGGCGTAGGGGCCAATGGTGCCGGCACCGTGGGATTGGTTCCACCTGGTTGGGTCCATGTCTCTCATTTTAGAATTATAATTGCCTTGCATTTTGCCACAAACCAAAAAATATAAAAACTTATTGCCCATAAATAGCTGCCAAATTTTACCAAACTTATATGAAACATAGTAGCCTATATTATGAGTTTAATATGCTAATTTCGAAGAGCGAATTTTTCTGAATTTGCCTATGTTTCCTGTAGGTATTTTATAAGAGAATTGGTTGCTGAGCTTTAAATTTAAATAACAGCTTGATCATTGTCCCGGCAGTCATTGTAGGCCTCGGCCAGTTCGTCAACAACCAGTGGCAGAGGCAGATGTGCATGGCCGTACTCCATCCTGTGGGACCCATCTTCAACATTTGTATCATCTAGAATCGTAGTGCTGTAAGTATTTTTCCGGACATGTGAACTTACATTTTAAGGTATTGGCCTACTCCAGCTGAATTAATTGCAACTCCAGGGACTTCTGAGTGTAAAAACTATTGCTGTTTTCTCCCTACCTGCTAGGGAGCGAATTAATTCTGCTGCATGGTGGCCTGGTCCGGACTTCACCCTCGCGGGTCCACACTCACTGTTGTCAGCTGATGCCAACTTTAGGGGTGCAGTGCGATCCGTTCGCCACACATTTCGCCTGACAGCAGATGCGCCCGCAAGTGCTTCAGAACCCTAAGAGACAGACTGTTGCGCAAGATCGGTCATCGGCACCTATGTGTTCATCGGTCATTCGTCCTGACTCTGAAGGCGTGGTAAAGACATTCCATATTTTCTGGGACTTTTTAATTTTTGCGCTCAGCAACCATTGTTTGTAATTTATTTTCTTTAACAATGTAATAAAATGTTATGTAAACAGAATCACTCTTGTTTGGTCTACATCATTAGAGCAAACCTGCTTGTGTTCCGCCAGCCCAATGTACTAACAACAACAGTATGTATGTGTAACCTAATCAACCCAGGGTATCAGGAATGCAGCTTAATTTTCCATTTTCCACATAATGTAAGCCTTACACCGCAGTGCCTAGGGAGACGCCACCTAACGACACGTCCCAAGACCCTCAGCTCTACCGACCTGGGCCGGTTCACAGTCCAGGTGGCACCCATTACTTACTCTTCCCTACACTTGGAACTATTTAACGTATTTCCCAGGCAGGCAAACAGCGACAAATGGTGCCCAACGCTTTGGCGAGGAAAAGTTAGTTCATTAAGTCACTGAGAACAGCCAGATTTTTAAACAACTATGAGGTTATAGGTCAGAATTGGAAAATAGTATTAACATCAACGTAGCGACGGATACGAGAAGTCTGCCATAGTGGGGCACTTGGACTGTGGCCCTGTCAGGAAGAAGCTCTGAATTCCTCTGTTCGTGGTATACAGCCACAATAATTTTGGGGCGTAGACTTCAGACATCTTGTTTGTTGTCGGCGAGGGACAAGAGCGACAAGGTCTCGAAAGACAATACAACTGATGGTATCAACATGCCAGAAGTGTTACTCTGGCCATGTTGTATATGGACATCACAGCAGGTTACCTGCATGTGCTAGAAATATTACACAAGCATCTTTGCAGATTGAACCATGCAGCACGTGATGTACACAAGCCAGAAATGTTACACCGGCAACATTGCAGTTGGGTCATCACAGTAGACTACCCTGCATGTGCCATAATCTTTACATAGGCAACATTGTACATGTGACCTCGCCATACATTGCCTGCACGTGCCAGAAAAGTTACACAGACAATATTGCAAATGGGACATCACAGCACATAGCCTGCATGTTCTAGAAATTTTACATGGGAAAAGTTGCAGATGGGACCTCGCAGCACATCGCTTCCATGTGCCAGAAACATTACAGTTGTGACATTGCCTATCAACTCAGATTCATTTCTGACCAACAGGTGTCATACATGTGGTAATTGTAATTTATTCACATGCCCAAACTATTCAAAAATCATTGTTTGGCATTAGTATTTGTGGTATACAAATGAGTGTAGTTTATTGAACCAATTCTTGATTTTCTGAATCCTATCTGTTCTTCGTCTTTCTGAGTTCCTTTTCACCTCAATTTTTTCCTTGAAAGATGAGTAGAAGAATCTCGTACTTATGTCCTCTGGTAACATGTCCGAAGCGTTTTATCGTTATTATTATCAGTCAGCATTCTCATCATCTTGACTATTTCTACAACTTTTTTATTAGATGTCTTTGTGATCCATTCTCGTACGCATCCACATCTCTCTACAGTTTTTAGTATTTTTATTTGTGTTTTAAGTGTTGCAGCTTCTATGTCATACAATAAAATTGTGTGGTTATAACACTGCAGAATGTGTTTAGTGCTGAAGCATAAGGATCTGTCACAGAGTATATTTTTCTTGTTGGTGATGTTGGTCGAGCATAATCATATATTATTTTACTTTCGTATCTACCACACGTCCATATTCTCTGTGATGGCACAACTAAGATATTAGTAGTTATATATCAACAATTTCTGTATTGATGTAGACTACAGCCTAGTTGAATAGCTGCTAGTTAACTACCATCAATTTAGTTTTATTTACATTGATGCTCGGATTAGAGGAATTTCCAATTTTCCAACAGAATTAAGTTTGTTGATTAGGTGCTGGAGGTCTTGAATGTCTTCTGCTAAACTAGCAGTATCATTAGCATATTGGATGTTATTAATCACTCTCCCATTGATCTTAATACCATATGATGAATCAGAAATGGAAACTTTAAAAACTTGCTCAGTATATAAATCGAATAGCATGGGGGAAAGTTACAACTCTGTCTCACCCCACACTACCACATTTAAAATCGAAATTCAAGTAATTTTGTGATCTCCCAGTATTAATTCTGCTTCTTGGTTTCAATGTAAGATCTTAATAACATGAATATTATTTCGATCAGTTCTAATTTCTTCTAGTAGGCTTATTGATTTCTTTAAGTAATTGTTATTATAGTAAAACTGTTATTGTATCCCTGACTGTGCATCAAAATGCTCAGTTTCAGTACAAGCTCTGTTACTTTTAGACTCTTGTTTTATCAACATTCTGATATTCACTAACTTCAGTGGACACCGTCGTGAACGGTCTAATTTTTTTATCCTGTGTCGGGACATCGGCATCTGTTTGTTCGTGTTTGTTCTCGAGTTTCTTGGAATGTTTTTGCAGAAATGTTTTTTTGTATTGTGTGAATTACTGTTGATTTAATATTGAATAGGCCTATTGGTATAGGATTTGGCCATAGACAAAAAGCTGTAGCTCATCTCTAATGGGAAAGAAAAAAAAAATTCAATTATTATATTTTAAATGCTTTCAACATGTATTAGGAAGTGAGGATATGAATAATAATCTTGTAGTTTGGAAAGCTGCTTATCATGTTGTAGCACTGTACTAGTCGCATGCTCTCGAAGGGCTGACAATGTGCAAGTAAAATGCTGGCGACATCCAACCAACGTGCTGTTGAGACATTCAGGCAATGTTACCCTGCGACGTGCAGGCTATGTTGCCCCTGAGAAATGCTGGCTACATTGCCCCTGAGACATGCAGGCTGCATTACCCCTGTGGCATTACCCTCTAGAACATTTCGACGTTGCATGCACTTCTATAGCATATAATAAGCACATGATTAGCATGTTCCAGCAATGTTCCAGCATTTTTTTGACGTGTTCAGCATGTTCATATTACGTTGTTGTGCTGCCTGGGAAGTGAAACTGAAAAAAATTACTGTGGGTTATCTCAAATATGCATATATTTATTTAATCATTTAAGTGTTTTAGCAAAAGTGTTTGAAAACTGTAGAAACTACACTGTCTGAATGAATTTGTAAGTGAACCCATCATCGTCCATACAAATAAACCTGCACGGCTAGGTAATGTACAGCCATAGCCGTCTTTAGTACAACAGCCTTCTAATTGGAACCCTGCTAAGAAGAGTCGTTTTAATAGCATTTGAGCATTCCAATGGCAACGGCTTTCACAGATTCTGACCTACATACCGGCGAATCTGGGAACATCATCAGGCCTGTGCCAACAAAGGAGGGTGTTAGGAGGTGGCCATTCCCCGTAAACAAGCCTGAGGGGACAAATTATGTATCTTGCCTCCCATCCTTACTTTTCCCACATTTATGTTTCAGGATGATTTTTAAGGAAAAATGTAGACGAACACACCCAAAGTGTCAAATCACATTGCAAGGCAATTTTTTAAAATAAGTGAGCACCACCCAATCACAGAATAGTTGACACGTCCCCAAAGACAACAGACATCCTAGGGATATCAGATATATCCAATTAGACTATTCAGGGTCTCCTAAGGATATCCTAAGATATCCCTAGGAAATGCCAAGAATATCTGTAGGATTACTAAATCAACAGTTTCGGAAAATCCATGAGACATCATTGCCGGAAATCCATAGGATATCTCTGCAGAATAAGTGATGGTCTTCATCACACACACAAAACACTTCTTCATTCTGAAAATAAATATTCTACTCATACTTTCATACTGAACAACCAATTTGTAATACACTCATTGATGAATTTTCTAGCCTGACGTACTTGGATTCGAACTGGCAACTTTGAGTTTCAAGTTTAGTATGCTAACAATTACTCTATTACTTTTTTCTTCAATTTATTTATGTACTTTGTAACGTAAGAATACTTCATCAGTAGACACCGCAGCTACATTCACGCCAACCCTAAAAGTCGCACTGCACAGGACCGGATCGCAACTAGTTAATCCGACAAGCTACATTTCATTGTGTACGCCACATGTTTGTGTAAGGTCCACGATGCTAGAATCCGTTAAGGTGCATGCTCTAGTATTTGGTCGAAAGGTTATGCTCGATCAGGTTCCACCGCGCCTTGCGAAGAATCTATTAAAATTCATATGGTGATATTGAGCTGTCGTTAACTCCGGAAATAAAAATTACGTTCGCAAGGAACCACACATAATTACATTTTCCACCTGCGTGTTTCTATGTTGGCTGGCGTGAAAATACCATTGGAGGGTAGTGCGTGTCATAGTCGCTGCCACTGCCCCAAGAGCCGTTCTGCCCCCTTAAATCTCTGATGCAGCATCACATCGACGTGCATTCCGAGCGTCCTTTGCATGGAGCGAGTGAGTGAGAGATTCTGGTCAGCGATCAACATCGGGGTCTTTAGCGCTGGTGAGGGGTGACATGATGGGAGCATTGAACAGCACCGGAATGAAAGGGAGGGGGAAACAGGTGATCCCCGAGAAAACCCGGATCGCCTCGGTGGGAGGCGAATGGTCTGACCATCGCTTCGATCTTGTCTTCGCCGAGGCGTAGTGTCTTGTCTGGCCACTCATGTATTTCCAAGGCCGCCGGTCGTTTTGAGAAAGTAATACGAAGTATGTTTACCCTTATGTTGTAGACGAAGTGGTTGAAACTTAGCTCGTAATGTTGCGTTTCCACGTACATGCTCGCGGTCGGCATGATCGAACACCCGCTTGCCGCGAACCGCATCGCAGCGCAATGTTTACCCCGCGAGGCTTACCCGTACAGCGCAAGATACGAGAAAAAAAATCTTCATTGAGTGTTACAATTATTTTAACATAAATATTCGTAATAATAATACAATTTATCTTATAGAAAAGTAGTTACAAGTAACTAACCATGCAAAAATACATCCGGGAAAGTCGTATAAGTTTGATCATTAAGAAGTATTGCCGAAATTTCCATGGCTATTATTCCCAGCAGGAAACTCAGATGATTCACATTAAGGGCGGATATGTACCAACATCGTATAGAATTGTTAATTATTTCGGTAGGGCATATTTCTTAATTCATATTTAGAAATATTTTTAATGCAATCATTACACCATAATTTAATTAACAAAACTAACAATCCACTTTAAACAATACATCTTGTTACCTTAAAATATTTAACATAGTTAATTAAATCATCTATCTGGATAACCTACATACACATGTTCGGGATACCCATTGTATGTACTTTTGGGATAGCCAGTATATATACTTGAGGAAATTCCAAGAGCTATGTCGCCTAAAAAATAACACAAAATACTCTTTTTAATTCCTATTTGACCATATTTTTTATCTAAGAAACCTTATGTTACATTATCTCATGAATCGTAATTCTATTGAAACATCTACCATTGCAGTATCCTACAGATATCCATAGGATGTCCGAGATGTATTTCGGAATTTTCGGATATTTACAGAATTTCCCTAGTACATCCTATGCTGTATGGATAGGGATATTTGAGGGAGATACTTTTGGGGTATCCAATGGATATCAATTAGATATACTTGGGGAATTCGCCAAGAGTTACTTATACATAAAATACATTTGAATTACTTTTTAACGATATTTTCAGTGTATTTTATCCAGTGGCGAGGCGTGGATTTGATGGTTATGCAAGCAAGCATGTATAGGCCTACAGGAAGTTTTCCACTAGTACCTGCTATTAAAGCGGGGGGCCCGGGGGTCCTCCCCCGGGAAAATTAGAATTTTAACGTGCAATTTGGTGCTCTTTAAAGGGTTTCTGAATGCAAATATTGAATATAAAACTAAGAAAAAATTGTAATGCATTTAAAGATATTTTGTTTATTTTGAACAACATGTGAATGTTTTTTTTTTTTTTTTCGGAGGGGAAGGAATGTAGCTGGCCCTACATGACCCATGCTGTGTTTATCCTACATTAAATATATGTATTTACAAACATATATCTTATACCCGTACACACAGACCACACCACACAAGTAAAATACGTTCATTCACACACACAAACGTTTAATATTACTGAACCAATCCAATAGTACAGTAATATGTTCTAGAGCATTATTTTGTATTAACAAATAAACAAGTAAAATAAATGTTTCATTTACTGACCAAAGTAAGGTTTGTTTTCGAAAAACAACTACAATGCAGGTTATTAAAATTGTAATATGTCCTGCCCGTCTGCGAGCCAGAAAAACTGCTTTTTAAAAACGAATATAAAAAAAGTAAATGTGACACCGTGTCACCTTCACTTTTTTTTTGGCACTACAAGAGAATGATGTAGCAACATGACTTACCCAAAGAGAAGGTGGGCCTCGTCAGCACAATACTCTGGCTACTCAGCTGTCCACAGTTCATGCTACTGAAGTCTAACCTGGATTATTTAAATGAAAGCTCAATGCGGTGACTCTTCCTTGTAAAAATATCTATAACATCGTCGTAAAATGAGTTTTTTTTTCAAGTCTTTTAACAGATTTTTTTTTAATCGACAGAATAGACAAGGCTGCTGAGAGTCGAGATTGACCTTGAGAATTACGTAAGTAGGCTACGTGTGAATTCTTTTGAAAGCAGATTAACTAGTTGCTGGGATTGTCAGTACCAAACAAATCAATTTCCATGCTTCTGCAAGTGTTTCTTGCAACTCATTTAAATACAAATATTAATGAAGGTCAGCAACACTACCCTTGTGAAATTCCTCTGAAGAGTACATTACCGAAAGTTCGCTTCTAAGCCTGGCAATGTCAAAATTTTGCCCATACGAAAATTTTAACGACTGGAACATTTGCTTTGGGAAAAACTGCGAAAAAGTAGAAAATTTTTTAAATTCTAGTAGGCCAATGAATTTAAGACTGTCAATATCACAAAATCTTTGGTTTATTTTTGTCGTGATAGTGTCAATGATTTCAAAATAAAGTCTACGATAGCAAGTCTTTGAGTCACTTGAGACGCTGTCTGTTCGCTGTCTTTTCCTAAGTTGAGAGGTACTTACGAGGTCTGTCATTCTGCCTAAATCTCCCTCAAATTTAGCCCAAAAATCATTAAAACCCTCACGTAGTTTTTCAAGATGTGTCAGAAACTGTTCAACTCGCTGACTGCAGTAACCTATGTCATATCCCTTCTTTTGCATTACTTCAAAAAGAGAGTCAGAAAAGGGAAATATCAATGAGAAAAATTTAAGAAGAAAGTTGAAACTAAAGTCTTGAAAAGTTCGAATAGAAACCACGGGCACTAGAGTAAGTATCGACATCCCATTTCTCTCCGTTATCAATTATACACTCTAAAAGCTGTACAATGTCGCGTTTATTTTAAAAAACGGTCTCAACTAGTCTGCTATTGTAATTCCATCTCGTGAGTGCTACAGAGGGGAATCGTTTCTTCACTTCTTGTTCAAGTGCGTGAGTTCTCTTAGGGGACTTGGAAAAGAAAGCAGCAAAACCTGACAGTGTCATGAAAAATATTTTACATTATTTAATGTTGTCCACAGACTGTTTTAGGACTAAGTTCAGCTTGTGGTCATAACAATGAACGAACAAAGCTTGTTTGTATTTAGCTTTAACCCGGGCTTGCAAGCCACTGTATTCGCCAGACATTACAGTAGCACCGTCGTACGTCTGGGCTACAATTTTGCTTTCACAGTCATATTCCCTCATACATTCAAATAAGTGT
>PNEQ01012983.1:0-24679 GCA_003012365.1 Medauroidea extradentata
AACTTGCGTAATTGAAAAGGCCACAACAAAAAACAGAGAACAATAAATTCGATTTTTAATCCATACAGGCATATATTGGTGTCTATGCTCGTGCACAAAAAATTTTCAATGCTTTGGCGTTTTTAATTCCTTAGTAAATACTAAACATCAGAGAAGCTGCACACGCAGTGTTTCTGTGTGGTACATATAACTCTTAAGTCATGTTGGACTGCTCAGCATTTGAGTGATGGTAATATATCTCTGCAGTGTAAGATTCGTCTTGCTCCGTGCTTTGTTGCCACATAATGCACTTGAAATATAATTTTACAGGAACTTGCCACCTACATTTTCGTCTCCAATATAGCTAATAATCCTCGTGGTGTTGTTATAATACAGTCGTTTCTGATCACTCTGTCTACTTTACAATTCTCAATTATCGAACCTGAATGGAATTCCAAATGAGCTAATTTCTTGCAACTTGCAAGAGTCTACCCCTCCATCAAAATTAACAATTACAAATTCATTATTCTTTTTGGAGACAATCCAATCCAATCCTACTGGAAAGTTATTTAATCAGTTTTCAACTCTCCTTTAGTGCTAAATATTTCACCCGATATTGTGGATTATACACATTTGAGAATTCATCAGCGTGTAAATGTGAAATTACGATTGTACGTAGTAGGCTACTTAACTCTGCGCCAGAGTACAAATGACGTCTGTGTTTTTAACCTATCATCATTCTGTAGTAAGTTAAGACATTTTTTGGACAAATTAATTGACTGAATACGACAACATAATGGACGACTTGATGTACACGCCCCCTGACGTCACCGCAGGGGAAAAGTACTGTGGGAAACAAAGCTTGTTTACAAACATGCTGATTTGTTAGTTGGTAATCGCAGAAAGTAAAAATGTTGCGCATTCATAGATTTGCACGCGAGGGTCAAACATAGTAGTGTCTAATGCATGGTTAAGATACGCAAGTACATAATATTAATGTTTACCTGAAAAAACGTCAAATTCCAAACAAATAATCAATTTTCTTGACGTACATCTCATCCGGGACATGTGAAGCCAAACAGCTAAATGAAGGTTATGTTCGGCTGCGGTATCCATGGAGATAGGAATTGTTTCCCACACCTGACTGAAGCTCCGCCTCTTTTCAAGTCGTCCATTAATAGGGCAGGAAGATTTTACGAATTCAATTACCTGCATGTTAGAAATCAACTATCCTATGAATACTCAAGCCGCGGTCATTTGTCCACCAGCTGTTATTCAGCGGAAAGACAGAAAGCATGAATAGACGGGACATGAGTATGTAAAGTACAATGAATTCTAGTCTGCAGATCATTGACTTCGCGAAATTTTCCTGTCCCTAATAATTATACATTAATTGTTTGGATATTATTAGAGACACCGGAAAATCGCGGGAATAGTTGACTGTTTGCTAGACTCCAACGTGATGTATATAACACTGAATGTTTCGTATCGACAACATTGGCTATCGTTTATTTGTAGCATAGTTTCTCTCTACAACATGCCCAGTTAGAACTGCACAGCTTGGACACACAACGTGTGTGATTTGTCCCAAAACTGTTCACACGTGTCACTGTTCATATAATACAGTTTATTGGAGACTATTTTAAACATTTTCGCGATTTTCCAGTGTCTCTAGATATTATGTATGTACAACAGTGGGAGGAAGGTAAGAGAAAATCATCTACAGGTTGTTACAAAAAGGTACTGCCAAACCTTCAGGAAACATTCCGCACACACAAAGAAAAAAATATGTGACATAGACATATGTCCGGAAACGCTTAGTTACCATGGTAGAGCTCAACTCCTTACATCTCGTTAAATGTCATCGTAAAAAACATTTCGTACAGACACTGTTCCAATTACCCAATGGAATGTTTCGTTAGAATGTACGTTACTTCCTAGGATCACCGCCAGGTGGGCGACGTGACGGAAGGTAATCGTGACTGCATTGCGTCTCTTCAACTCACATGAAATGATGGACTGGGAACACACAGAAACATACAGTACTAGCATTACATAACACACGTTCTTAAATGAAATGTTCAAAATGACTTCCGTGAGCGAGCATACATGCATCTACCCTACGCCGCATGGAATCCCTGATGCGCTGATGTATCCCTGGAGTATGGCGTATTGTATCACAGCCTTCCGCGATACGGACGCGAAGACATTACCATGGTAATTAATCTGGTACCGGGGTTGCGTAGACAAGAGCTTTCAAATGCCTCCATTGGGTATTTGGACATTTTCTGTACGAAATGTTTTTACGATGAAATGTAACGAGGGTTAATGGAAGGGACTCTACCATGGACATTGCACATTTCCGGACATATGTCCATATCACATATTTTCTTTCTTTGTGTGTGTGGAATGTTTCCTGTAAATTTGGCCGTACCTATTTGTAACATCCTGTATAACGGCAATTTAACATTTTTATTCTTAAAAGTAAAAAATAAAGAAAATGGATCGAAGGATACTTAAAGCACTGGCGTGTACGGGAGGGTGTGTTTCTGTATGATCTAGACGTTATAACTAGTATATGCGCAGGTCTGCCACATCATAAACAGGAGGGATGAACTCTTAGACATGTATGCGTAACGACATAAGAGTGTCGCAATACGCTTTAGCGCTGCATGTACGTGTGGGTAATTATGTCCGACATTTACAAAAGATAATGTTTTTGACACTTCTTAAATTTGTGTATATTGATGGGTTTCATTCTCCTGCCGGTAGCATAGTTATTGCAGCTGTCTATTTATATTAATTAGCTCACTTACATAAAAAGTAAATAAAACTACCTTAAAATTATAATGGTGGCTTTACTGAATTCTTATCCGTTTCCTAATAACAGCTGTTTGAATGGGCTACTCTGATTGATACTAGCATGGTACGAAATTCATATACTTAGTGTTTTTTTAGTTTGGCAAGGAGTAATTCCACAGCTATTAGGGTCGTAAAAGTTATATTAAGTCGTAGACATTTCCGGTTTCCTGCACAATGGAAAGTAAGGTTTGTCCTGCTTTTGTTTTCCATCTTCCAAGGAACCACGTATAAAAATCTTCTCAAAAATATTCAAGCCATCAAATTCCCCCTGCGAGCTATTTCCTACACAATCTCGACAACATAATCTACCACAAACCCATAAAATTCCACAAAAATACTTCGTCACTTGATTGGCGTCCATGAAAAAACAATTCCTGAAATGGGATGGTATTTAAATAAAAAAGGCTCAGTTTAAAATACGAACCCATTGCAGGAATCTTACAAAGATCACATCGTTATGGATCCAGTGAGCATTTGTCCGTTAGCGCAAGAGCAGTTTACAAAACAAACAAGTTGTTACATTCCTGAACCATCGGTCATCGTCGGTGAAATTCGTTCCTAACATTAACGCAGGCGGAAAATTTGCCTTGCGTAACTTGTCCATACTAAATTCGTTTATCTTTTCGGCCTGAAGTAGAATTTGCCTTAATTGTACCTAATTCAAATTAAATATTAAGGTACCGTGAATTAATTTTACACTCAGTGAAATTTGTGAAATAAATGTAGCCAATTCCTGAGTAAACGCTTTAAATGGAATCACGACGTCTGACGTAAATAAATAAATTAAAACATTGTGTTTAAGCGGTTTATAATTTTGGAAGCCGAAGATTCTACTCGGCCTACGTAACAAAACAAATTGAATGAAACAGTTTTCCGTGGTGCTTAAGACTGAGCTACATATGCAACTCTGCTCTTGTTTGCCCGTTCTCTTAGTTACACTAGTTGCATACGAATCGAGGATTAGTGTGTTAGAACGGTCTGTGGTATCACGGTAATGGGAAAGGGAAGAGGGGAGGAAGGTAGGGTGTTTGCCAAACTAGTTGCCCTTCCCGAACAAGAGATCTCGCACGTGTTAATGGATCGCGCGGGAGTTGGAAACTACAAACACACAGCACCAAGTCTTAACGGCATGCTTAACAATCGTCTACGCATTCGCGTATTAAGGGTGTTCAAGTGCGTTTAAAGAAAAAAACTTTTATATTTTTACGAAATAATATTAGTTTTGTAGATGTTACTTGTGAGTATAGGTTTGCACATAACTAGCGACAGGAATTTTTGGCGAAAAAACTTTCGCCCCACTTTGTATCAGTGTCTTACGTGTACACCTGCAGATCAGCTTCATGATTATTGGCAGAGTGTTTTTGTGCTGAGATATTATTCATTTGACTGTGTCAATCAGTACATGGATAACTAAGACACAACACGTCTGTGATTTGCGAGTTTAACTTCCAGTGAGGCAAAAATCTTTTCGTGAAATTTTCTGTCTCTACCCATAACTGTGCGGCAAAGTCAAAATTTGAATGCTGCGCTGCCATGCAAATAGTTAGGGCCCGGTAGTTTTCGCGAAAAGATTTTTGCCCCACTTTGTTTCAGTGTCTTACGTGTACACCTGCAGCTCAGCTTCATGATTATTGGCAGAGTGTTTTTGTGCTGAGATATTATTCATTTGACTGTGCCAATCAGTTCACGGATAACTGCGACACATCACGTCTGTGATTTGCGGGTTTAACCTCCACACGCTGGGTGTTACGGCTTCCTATCACTGACCACAAAGCAGAGATGCAGGTGCGCACGTAAGGCACTGAAACAAAGTGCTGCAAAATTCTTTTCGCGAAAATTATCGGGCTCTACAAATAGTGAGTGGGATTATTATTGGCTCAGTCAAATAGAGCAACAACTCTACGTGCGAGCTAAAGCCTGTAATCTTCTGGTACGCTGAACGTATGTTGAAACCTTGCAAACGGTCAAGTTTTCCTGCGATAAACCATCACCTCTACTTATAGCGGAATGGCTCACGTTGTTGGATGCTATATCGTACAATTAAATACGACTTGTCTGGTATGTAGCTGCCAATAATAGCTGCAAAGATATCCCACATCAACAGGATCCACCGCTCACGCTATGAAGTATACGTCATGTACTATGAAGTGTAGTACAGAAATTATGTATTTTCGGACCTTTGTTTACAGATTCATTAGGATGGTTCCTCCAAAATATTCATATGCAATTTTGCAACATCCAGTTTTTTTAAACTATCCGACGCTACGCAGCATAGTCCAATGCAGGCCTCAATAGTAATTAAGTTTGTTACTAAATCTTGTATTTTAAGATACGGCAATCTGAAAAAAAAAAACTATCATTATTGTATCTTTAAGCGTAAAACGTTAGCAAAATAAGAAAGTACAGTTCTGTACTATTACTACTTGTGGCTGCGGTGGCTGAATGGTCAGATAATTCACCTCCCATCAAGACGATCCGGGTTCGATTCCCGACGGGGTCGGTTTTTTGATTTTCGCATGCGGGAATCGTGCCGGACTATGCCGTTGGTCGGCGGGTTTTCTTCGGGATCTTCCGTTTCTCCTTCATTCCGGCGTCGCTCAGTTCTCACCTCATTTCAGGCCTCACCAGCGCTGAAGACCTCAACGTTAAGCACTCACCAAAATATCTCACTCGCTCACCACTACTACTGCTATAACTACTAGTAGTAACGTTTAATGACAGCGAGGCCAACTGCGGTGGTCAGATAGAAAGTGGAAAAAGAGCGGCTGAATATTTTATTAAGGAACTATTCCTGAATTCGCTTGGAGTGATATCAGCAAACCATGTAACACACTAATCAGGAAACCTAGGCCGGAAATCTAACTCGGGCCTAGCAGATGAATGTTAAGTCTTCCCCAGCCCCACCACACTTGGTCTTGTACGGTCATGTAAGCTGATATTAATGTACTTCTAGGTTAGCAGAAAAACACTCGGAACATATTGATTTCAAAACCAGTTTTTTTTTATAGGAAACAAGGACTTAACTGCATAACTATTGAACCTACCTTCTAATATTGGCGCGAATATTTTCTGTGGATTTCTTAAAGGCGTATGGAGTGGAAAGTTATTAATTACTCGTCAATGGCGATTTCGTTAAACTAAAAATATCTCTACATCTTAGGTTTCAATATTTGGAAGAAATGATCTTTGAAAGAACTGTGCAATGGGAGTGCATTGCTGGATTTAGTTGCTTGAACATACACCGTTGCAAAATAAATGACTGTCAAAATAAAACTAAAAAAAAAAAAATACGAATACACATAAATAAGCAGACTATGCTATAGGCTAAAGCATACTCTGCTTAGTTAAGTGTTTTTGTATTACTTTTAGTTTTCTTTTGACGGTAATTTATTTCGCAATGGAGTATGTTCAAGCAACTTAATCCAGTCATTTGGAAGAAAACATGCAAATTTTTTTGTTTGTTTGCAATGGTTCTCAACCGGTGGTCCGCAAAAGCTTTGTGAGTGGTCCGCGAGCTAAGATGTCACTCAAGTTATTTTTAATGATTTAAAATGATTTCTGATATGCTTCAGAGAAATTTCTTCACTTAATCGGGTTATTTACAGTTTAAATTAGTCTTCTATGTTCTGAGAGCATTTCTTCGGAAACATTGTTTACTGTGTTACTTGATATTCACTTCTACTTAATTTTAATATAACGTTTTGCAGACATATTACTTGTGAAAGAAGCTATGTGAAAATTATTTCTTATTAGAGTAATGTAATATAATTATGACATAATAATAATATGTACTTACTAACAAATTGTACTAATCTACCGCAGAAATTAAGCCGAGAAATTTTAAGCGGCTGGGGGTGGTCCGCGCTCTAATCATATTTTGACCCGACTTGTCCGCGACCTCATAAAAAGGTTGGGAACCACTGTTTTAAAGCCATAGATCTGTCTACTCATGTAGAACTATCTACCAAAAGGAGCTACAGTTGTTGCGTGTGTAACTGATATTTTTCCATTGCAAGTGTGGATTAATTGTTAAACTGTATTGCAGAAATGCGTGTATGGTCGCCATTTTAAAACAAGTGTCTCAGTCCTTTAAAACAAGTAGATATCATTTTCTTTAATAATACTGTAGTAACACTTTATAATTTGGCTTGAATGTGTGAATAAATCTCCGGGAAATGATGTAAATGTGACTTCATGTTGTAAAACCGTCCTACAAAATGTCACTAACGCCACTAATTCTTCAGCCGTCCCCGAGAAGGGAGTCTACCACAAACAACACGCAAGCATGCAAATGTTTGTTTGTAAAAAAAAAACCGTTGTCGACGACAGTTTTGTGAACGTAATGAGTAAAGTTCCGACACTGCTGTTGATGAAGTTTATCTAGTTTCCCGCTGCAACCAACGAGAGTTGAGAGAATCACACATCCGCCGAGTTGTGCTCGTCGCCAAGCTCCAAGCGGTCAAGTTTCGTCAAGTTGTCGCCCTGCGAGTACACAAACTTAGCACGGTTTCTGGCAAGAAACCCACGAAAAATTGTAAGTCTTTTAAAGGAAGTTCGCGTGACTAATAGCGAGAAATATAGTTGTATTTTCGCTCTGACAGATTTGTTTCAAAAACCGTGACTTTTATTTTCTTTATATCCGGCGACGTGTTCAGTTCCCAGCCCAGCTTTGATTGGAAATCCAAGATGGAGTGTTTCTTTTTCTTCTTTGAAAAAGAGAGTTTTAGAAGACAGAGTTCGATGACTTTTGTAGAAAATGCTTTTCGCCCAACCAGACACGTTGTTGAAATACCAGTGGAAGTCACAACCTAGCACATTGTGAGAAATATGGAGATATCTCTTAACCTATGTGTACCTTACAATGTTTTAAATGTTCACTTATACTGAAAGATTTCATGTCTATATCAACGTGACAGGCGAAAGTTTTTCATTCTGCGTTAGGTATTTTTCTCATTTTTATTTTGGCGGATATACACGTCTAATTATTTTTGTATGGCAAACACCGTTAGGAAAGACACTTAAGGTAAATGGCGTTAGGACAAATATTTGTAGACGTTTATATAAGCGATTTTCTAGATAAGACAAACTCATAGGGCAAACCATAGTACAGAAAATACGTTTAGGGCAAACGCGCTTAGAGAAAACCGTTTTCAACAAACGTCTTTATATTAAACGCCTATGAGAGGAAATTATTTTAGGGCAAACACCTATAGGACAAACGACTTTTGGGCAAACACCTATGGGACAAATTACTTTGTCGCAAACGCTAGTGCAGAACACACTGTTAGGGCAAACGCTATATTGTAGAAATGATCACCTATTCTCAAGCTTTTCTGATGTATGGCTTACATTTACCTTATATTTAACATTTGATTCACGTATGGCACAGTAACCTTATACAACCTAAACAAACCTTTATGGCAAACCTTTAATTAGACGTGTTTTATGAAAAAATTAGGGCAAACACCTTTAGGGCAAACTACGGCAGAAACGATCACCTTTCGTCAAGAATTCTTTATGCATGGCCGACAATTCCCTTTATATTTATCATTTGACTCATGGATAGCAGAGAAAGAAACCTTTAACAACTTAAAAACGAATCTAGGTTAATCTAACATAACATAGTATAATCTAACCTAACTTAACCTAACCTAATTGTGGAGAAGAAAAACAATGCTTTTGTGGTAAACGCAGGAGTTGACACTTAAGAGGATAAATTTACTTTTGTGGTAAACGCCTTCAGGGCAAACGACTTTAGATTATTAGCTTGTGTGAGAAAATTACTTTAGGGCCATCGACTTTAGAGCAAACGATTTTAGAGACTACAGCTTTAGAGCTAACGTCTTTAAGGTAAACACATTATTTGGTGTGTTATAATATGGAGAAATATCTTTTAGGACAAATACCTTTAGCGCAAACGACACGCTCCCGTGTACATTTTTGCACTATATTATTGGTTCGTACTGGCTGAAAAAAAGGAAGCGGGTGGAGTGGGAGGTATGGAAAACCCAGGTATGTGACTTATTACCGAAAGACAACGTACTCTAAAAAACATTTAAGGTTACTATAAGTGAAAAAGAAATTCCTGTAAAATGCACCATGTTGTTCTAGTGTGTTACCTCCCAACGTTGCTAAAAATTGCATTTATATACAGCCGTAATTTACAACATATTAATCGGACGAACGCGAAACTCAGATATACAGCGGTACAGATTTTCTACCAATAACGTTATATGGCCAGTGCTTAGAGTCCCATAGGAAAAACTGTTCAGCTGAAAGCTTGCATGTTTGTTCAGTTCCAGTCACGTGGTGGCGATGTAGCATTCGATGCGTGCCTTTTGGTCACACTTATGCATGTTTTTAGGAATTTATATTTTATATGAACAACTACGAATGGACAACAAACATATTTGATGATTACCAAAACTGAATAACTTAAATGATCCGTACATTGATTTTTCTTAAAGGCTGCTACTGGTGTGACAAATATACCTGCAGAAGTCTCTCCAGTTTCCCAAGTAACCTATTTGATTTAATTTTATGCAGTATAGTAAAATACTACAAATACATAAAATTTTAGTTGGTAAATAAGTATATCGCTGAATTACTATCTTTCTCACAGGAAAATTCTGGAAAACATTGCAGCGAGTACAATTAATATTTTATGAATTATGTTTAAACGGCAGATGTTTAAATTAAATTCATGTCCTAAAAGGACGGAAAGGTTGGCATATTTAGTGAATAGAAAACAGTAAATTGTTAAGTAATATTACGGCAGGATATTTATATGGTCAAAAATCTTACAAAATATATAACTGTATTCAGTTATTGTGCGTATGAGTGGTTTAGTGTGAAAACAATCTATAAGTTTAATTATATTTAGCACTTTCCTTTGGACAAAAAAAAAAAAAAGGTTATCATCAATTATACAACAGGTCATCGACTCTGGTGTAGTGTGTCAGGAAATCAAAATTTACTGAAAAAACACTCAACTTCCTTGCACTGTGTGTGTTTACCAACACTGTTTACTAATCGCCTCATGTCCAAATGTTTCCATTTTCCATTACCATTTCGAATGTCTAATCTGGGAGGAGGATATTAAGAGTCAGTTTTAAGCAACTAATTTTCTTTTCAAAAACTTCAGCGCTGGCATTGTGAACGCTCTGCCCTTGTCGTGTGTTGTCAGGTTATATACTGTAAGGTGAGGTAACTGGTGCTTATGCATCTTCGACAGCGTGGTCATTACAGACGGCGATACGTACGGTCGTAGAAGAACAGGTCTGGACACTCGCCTATCTACCAACGTATTTTGCTTGACCCCCTTGTTGTTTGGCTGTAGTTCGTCAAGTTACCGAGAATGTTGTACGTCTTTGGCGCTGCAATCAGGGCGGTCGGGCTCAAACTCCACCCACTTTTTCCCAGTGTTGACATTATAAAGCAAATAAAGATTGTTGAAGCCATAATTGAGGATTGTGATCGACGGAAGTATTTCATAAATTGATAAAAATTACGTTTTGATAAAAAGTGGATAGGGAAGTGGGCGGAGTTGGAGCCCAACCGCCCTGACTGCAGCGCCAAAGACGCACAGCAGTCTCGGTAACTTGGTGAACTACAGCCAAACAACAAGGGGGTTAAGTTTCCAGGCGAGTGTCCAGACCTGTTCTTCTACGGCCGTGGTGACACACAATATGCACAATGACAGAAGCTGGGAGAGGAGTCGGTTATGGTCTTTGCTATGGCACGAATCATCCCAGCATTCGCCTGGAGTGATATCGGGAAACAATGAAAAACCGAAATTAGGATGGCCGGAGCCGGGGATTGAACCCGGGTCCCCCCGAATGCGTATCTAACGTGTTAACGTTGCGCCACCTCGCTCGGTGTATAAACTGTATTTATTACAAATTGGTACGCTGGTTATTGCAAATTGGTATGTCAATATTCTGGAAGACTATCATCTTGTCTGGTAGAACGAAAAATGTTGCATGAACATAAGACTGAAAATGCACCGTCTCATGACTTGCAGTGCACAGCGCACGGGCTGCAGTGTGTAATGTGGAAATTCGTCGCAGTATTATTAATGGATACATAACAAACAAGTGGAATTTAATGGGGCGATAGGCCTTTAGTAATGTAGTATTACACATAAACATGATCCAGTTCACGCTCTATGCAGTGTACGTCATGTGATGTGTTGTACAGAAACGGTGGGTTTTCCAACCATATACAGATGTTACAAAAAGGTACGGCCAAACTTTCAGGAAACATTCCACACACAGAAAGAAAGAAAATATGTGATACGGACATACGTCCGGGAACGCTTAGTTACCATGGTAGAGCTCAATTCCTTACATTTCGTTAAATGTCAACACAAGCAATGCAGTCCAGATTACCTTCCGTCACCTGGCGGTGAACCTAAGAAGTAAAGTACATTGTAAGTATTTGGGAAATTTTCTGTATGATGTGTTATTTACGTTGACATTTAACGAGGTGTAAGGAATTGAGCTCTACCATTGTAACTAAGCGTTTCCGGACATGTGTCCATATCGCATATTTTCTTCCTTTGGATGTGTGGAATGCTTCCTGAAAGCTTGGCCGTACATTTTTGTAACATCCTGTATTCATAAACTTAAAATAGTTTTTGTTCTTCAAGATGTGAGTGTTGGTCTCCTAAGACACAGACATTAAATTTTGTTTATTATTTAATTCGCTGACTTCAAGACTGCAAACATGTGTTAAGGTCAATTAAACGTTTGACTCAGATAGGAATGAACACCTTGTCGACATGCTTCAGAGCTTGTACCAAAAGAAAATACGGAACATCTCCGCACAGTGTGATAGCTACCAGGCGGGGATTTTCAACGCGCTATTTCACGTCTTCCCTAATCTTCCGTCGTAACTGTTTCTTTTTTCTTCTCCTAGCACCCTGGACCGAAGGCATGCGAGCATTGTGCGACCAGCAGGGGTCATCTATTTGCCCTCGTATCTCGTTCCCTCTCTTCTCTCTTCACTTCCCACTGCGAGAAGGGAGGGGAAGTGCCCTCCCCTCTCACAGCTTGCCCTCCAGGCACCTTGCGACAAGGGGTTGGTAGGACGTCCGTGATAATGCCGACTAAAGGAAGGTTTGCACTGCAGAAATTAACCGTTATACTGCATTCACAACAGCGCGACGGACGTGAAGCGAAGATCACGGTACGACACTACAAGAGTCTCGTTATTGCAAACACTAGTTCGTATGTCTTGCGAAAAATACAATAAAGAAGTATTACATGTAAAAATTTCCTTGCACTACATATTAACCTCTTCTAATACAGCCATAGATTGTCGACAATTTTGAAATTTTTTTCCCATTTAATTTAATGCATTTTTCAATACACACTGGCATTCCCAAATGTGAATATAAATTTCCATTTCGCGTTTCTTACAAAGAATATGATTTGCATACAACAAACAGAAAATAGCTCTCGTAAAATAAATACTTGCAATTTAGGCCTACTACCAACTCAACTGCTTCACAAGCATTTTGGCATAACATTAAATTCTTTTTTTCAACTTTGTCTTGTACGGAGCCGCGAAAAAATAGGAATTCTTTCTGTTTCAGGATTCAGCGTCGCGTTGGCGATTATTTTTCTTTCTGACATCACAAGCCTCGACGTATATGGTTCACACCGCGGCTGTCTCGCTAATGTGAATCCGGAATTATGCCTACCAGCCTGTACAGGCCTGCTTTCTTACGTCCATCTACCTCGTGACAGCATAGTTAAGCACGGTTAATTCTACTACAGGTTAAAGGCGCTTACGAAAACCTCGCTCGATCTACACGATGTAGTAGACATTACTCTTAAATCGGGCAAGAATCTCGTTCTAGTACAGTCTACCGGCCCGCAAGATTTCCAAATATTCAACTCGGTCCCTTCGCTGGATCTGCTCAGGTCTACGCTGCTAGGGAGCAGTATAGATAGCCGCCAGCAGACGATATACAGGAAACTGCACGTTAAAAGTAATCAATAAAACAGGCTCCCATGTGTGTACATAAAATAAAATATGTTTGCATGATCTCGAACAAAGACGATGTCGAAATGTAGTATTTTTGTTGGACGAGAAGGCTGGCAGTGTTTTTATCAAGTAAAAGTATCGCCAGAGAACGTAATCCAGGTATTCAATATAATATACAATAATAAATTATTAGGGCTTCTAAACATATACATTTTGTACGATTTGAACTTATTTTTATATGTTTAACTGTCGATAAATGCAAACAGTAGCAGTTGTGTGTAAGGGAACTTTCATTTTGTGATCTCTAATTGCAATGTAAATTATTGAAATTATCTCTATCATTTCTGTATACCTACCAGTACACACTTATAGTGCTATATACGTATATTACAAGCACAAAAGAATATTCTGCATTGTTCTAACCTGGTATTAATAATACAGGTCTGCCAGATCGGCAACTGAAGTGTATAGCTTCTGTAGATTTTGCCGTTTTTAAAGGCCGCCTACATACTACTCTTCAAATTTATTACCACTCGGGGAAAAAAACCCGTTAAACATGCGACGACTGAGTACATCCGATCAAGCTACGAATACTACCGAGTAGATTATACCTACTATGTTTGTGTAACCGCGTTAAGATTTTATCCATAAAAACATATATTCAAGCGGGGGTCAGTACCGTCAACTTCGTAACATCAAAATTACACTTATTTCCTAATGTGGACACATTGAATACGATCGTAAAAATACGTTATAGTCTCTCACAAAACATAGTAGGTATTCCGTTCGAGTCATTTTGAAATATATATTTCTTGAACATTCCAAATTTCACGTACCACACGGCGGAACACATGTAAAATTTCCAATTTTCAAAAACGTGTTTAAGAAGCTAGACGACATGCCCGGAAATGAGCCTAAATGACAACGCATCACATACAGTTACATATGTTCAACATTCCAAACGAAATAGTTCACAGCGGTTTTATTTGACATTTTAATGTCACAAATTGTTTATTTTTTAAATTAAATACACAACATTACTTTTATTACCTAATCAAACCGATGTAATACTCTTCTATTATGTTGATGTACTCCGGTTCCGCCATAATTGAATTGTTTTGTTTACAAGGGCCCACCCAGGATTTTTGCTCAGGTGGCGTTTGGCACGGCCGTAGCTAGGATTTCTGTTTACGAGGGGGGTCCCAAATCTGTAAATTTTATGAATTACCACCGGTCACCCCTCCTCCGATATAGCGGGAGCTCCAGGGACCTAACCCTGGGTAAAATGTGGCATTTGAGGTGTAAAAGGGTGCTATTCAAGCATGGGAAACAAGAAGCTGTGGGCCTAGATCCCATGGACCGTCTCTGCCAAAGTTTTGTTGTATTATTAGGCAAACACAGGATTATACATTTAAATCATACCAGTTGAATTTTTGGAACAAGAGTAAGTAAACTGATAATATTATTTTACAAAATATAACCGCTATTCAAACAATTTTACGCCACATTTTCGGGGGATGTTTTAACCTCCAAAATCTCCTCTTGGGTGCCACTATTTGGCTTTCCTAACGGGACTCTGAGCAGAACTGAATGCTGCATAGTACGAATCTTTCTATAGGCCCTTGTGTATAGACATAACAGCCGCCCCTCCTGCAACCCCCCCCCCCAGGAACACCCCGGGTAAAGATTCAGGCTCGCACCTCGTGCGGCTGCTGTAAATCAGCCAACTCTATATTTCTTTTATTTCAAAAAGCGAACGGATATCGCAGCGTTGCCTGCACAGCCGAAGCACGATATAAAGTTGTCGCAATTTATTCCACTCCTCCCTTTTCTGCCCTTCTTTATCGCCGTATTTTTGTAACCTGGCTCCTGCTCCAGTTGTCTGTCTCCTTTCACCTGGGGGTCGGAAATGACGCAGCGGTTTACTGCTAAAACTGTGCGTGTACGTATTTACCCACCGATAACTCTCTTACTGACTAGATGCACTCATTTACCGTTTTTTTTTTGTTTGATGAATCTCCGTGCAATTTCCCGGAGCCAATGCGATTTTTTTTCACTTCCTCCTCACCAAAGCCCTTTTATCTCCACAATATAAACGATCGCTTTATTTGTGTCGGCAATTTATCTCGCTCTGCTTTCCGACCCAAGTTTCGTTTAATTCCCATGGAGTTTCTCTTCACGCATTTAAATACTACGGACTCAGGAAACAGTAACTAACACGTCGCATCCTAAAAACACTTGATTTGCCACAAGAAAATATTCCTTCAAATATGAACCAATGTAACGTAATATTTCCGCTAAGAAAATTTTCGTGTAAAAGTCACAGCAATGGTAACAAAGATTGTGTTCTTATTAAGATAGTTGACTTGAAGTCTTTATGATGAAGCTAGTTGCGGTATTTTTACAAGCTTTAATTTAACTTGCAATGTTTGTATGTTTGTTCGGGTTAAATCTTCCAACTGAATTTTAAAGCACATATCCTCAACCGATTGAGCTGAAATTTTGAATACACGTTTAGTTTGGATGACAATGCATGGTTATCTAAGTGACGTCATTCTAAATCCAATGTGGTGGATCGCTCAAGATGGCAGACTAGTTATTTTTAATGCATTTCCATGACGCGGGTATCAAATGAAAGGGTTTTCTGAGATGAATAGGGATAACATAGAGTAATAGTAAAAAATTAAAGCAAACTTTTATTAAAATGCTCTAAATGAAGGAAATAAACTTTAATTTAAATGAAATCCATCAATTTATTACACCACGCAATTTATATGACATAAAAGCTTGTCGCGAGATAACCTGTGGGGATAAAGAAGAATACAATATGTAACTTGATCTTGAAATAAGTAATTCTAAGAAGAAAAAATATTTTTGATATAACAGGCAAATTTCGCGACAAGCTTTTATGTAATATAAATTGTGTAATGCAATAAATTGATGGAGTTCAATTATTTTAAAGTTTATTTACTTGTTTTTAGAGCATTTAAATAAAATGTTGTTTTTAAACATCTTTATTTACCCTTAATTTAATTTAACACAAGCTTTAGGTTGGAAAAATGTCTATCCTCTTTACCAGGAAACATACATTATTAAAAAAAAGTGACACAAAACATAAATTTTCCTCATTTACTTGCTGGAAGGCAATATTTCTTTATTGCTAGCTAATTAACTTTGCAGAGAGACGTATCTAAGCAATACGATCTTGAGGCAAAGACAGTGTTTTTATTGTGCGATGTCACAGATTACCATAAAAAGTTCACTTTCACTTTGTATACATGTAGGGAATTTAATAAAATCGAATGTGTAATCACAACCCCTAGTTTCTCGGAGCCTTAGAAATTTCGCCTATCATTCTGCCTAATGAACAGAATTTTTGACCGTAAATCTGTGGATCTAAACGGGCTTAGATTGCAATACAAATGTTATGTCTACGTCCAGAAATGATACAGGCAAAAACTGTAAATGAAGAGATGCCCTCTTATCGGAGCCATGCTAACCCGTACATCCATCCGCATAGTTCAAACAAGCGTCTGAGGTGAAGAAATAAAGAAATTACATACAAATTTAGATTCATTTCTGCATTGTGATAATTCAGTGCTGAAACGCTACCCGTACATAAATTTGCCGCGTAAGCGAGCGAGGTGGAGCAGGGGTAAAACGTTCGCCTCAAATTCCGAAATATCGCGGGTTCAGTCCCCGATTCTGGCCATCCTGAATTCGTTCTTCCAGGGCTTCCCGAAATAACTCGAGACAAATGCTGGGATGGTTCCTTGGATAGTCCCTATCTGACTCCTTTCTGTTTCCACCGCGTACCCTTTGTGCTGTTCGTCGGCAGATAAAATAAATAAATAAATACATACAAATACCAAAGAAAGATAAATGTTGAAGTCTACGAAAATTTTTTTTGGTGCAATAATATAACTCTGTACGGAGATCCAATGTTGAATGAAATAAAGCTACAGTTTATTCCGAGCAGTTGTACTATAAACATCTCAATGGACCCCTCAAGTGAATTTCAATGAAAATATCCACACTACGTGCATATAAAAAAATCGGGGTGTGTTGAAATTTTAAAATTTGAAGTCGATTTGAGGTAACTACAGCTACTTAAAGTTCCCGCTTTTAAAACGCCCGCGGAAACGTGCAGTGACGTCACAAGCCATAGTACACACAGAGCCTTGGCAAGCTAGCTGACTGCTGTCGCACTCCGGCGGAATGCCAGACTACACTTGGTCAGTAAAAAACGATTTTTAAGTCTGTTACGGTAGTTCGTTTGGTTATACGTATGTAGTTAATCATAAAATGTAACAAATGTTATATTTAAAATGTATTCGAGTTGGAGGTTTTAGTGTTACGCACATTGTTATATCACACAATATCAGAGCAATATCCGGGCACTGTAATATGCAATAATGCATTAAATAAACCTGTTTACTGGCGCAAACCATTACTATATTTAATTATTTAATACCCATATATTTACTTTACACTAGAACCACACAAAGTGTCGGCCACGATGGTGCAATGGTTGCTCTCTGGGCTGATGTTGGAAAACTTAAGTGAGGTCAATAATCTTTCGGGTTAGTATAATATCGTTTCTCAGATTTTGCATGGAACCGTCGATTCTTTATACAAATTTAATATATTATATAATCAATAGTATTTTGTATTTCATTACGAATGTTAGGTTCATATGCAATACATAAATTTATACAGCAAAGAATACTTCTTGGCTATTGTGTGGTTTTGGTTTAGCGTACCGCAAAAAAAAAGTTATTAATGTTGTATATCAGTATAACATAAGCCTACATCAGTACTATTTACCACTAATGACGTGTTCATTACGTAATATGTGAAGTAACGAGTGATTGAACACGCACAAAATAAATACATTTAGCTTGAATGCAAGTTTTCCCATATATGACCTAGTTTAATGTAGGTACACTATCCTACTAGATCACATAATAAAATCACTTTCGCGATTCGCATTCAACTTAAATCGCCGTTTCTTCCGCGCAAATATGCCATTTCAGATCTCTTATTAATATGGTTGCGAAAATGGAAAATAGGTATTTTAAAAAATTATTAAAACATTTTTCTATCAGACACTTGTAAACTATCTAATAGTATTATATAAAAAATCCATTAAATACGTGGGTTTTGAACCCGGAACCTTAAAAAAATAGCAGTCAAGTACCGCAACCAATTCGCTATACTTTATCCGTTGATTGCCATGCTAGCTTAAGGGCGCGGTCTACCGCAATTTTCATAGTAATTTTATTTTAATTTGTACCAGATATTTTTTTCTTACTTTAGGTACAAAATGCGACTAAATTTAGCTCTTATGAAATTTTTTTACCTCTCATAGTTTTCGCGTAATGGCTTGATAAAGTCATATTTTGCATGTTTCCGTTTTAACGACTATACTAAAACCAACTGATATACCAAACTAAAAAAAAATCACAGCAGATAAAGACATTGCAGGCTACAATGACATGCTCATAAAATTAAAAAACAAAATTATTTGTATTTAAAAAAAAAATTATTGAATTTTTTAAACTGTTTATTTTCAGTTTCAGCATTTTTTAAAAATAAAAATAATTTTTATTATTTAATTTTATGAGCATGTCATTGTAGCCTGCAATGTCTTTATCCACTGTAATTTTTTTGAGTTTGATATATCAGTTGGTTTTAGTGTAGTCGTTAAAACGGAAACATGCAAAATATGACTTTAACAAGCCATTACGCGAAAACTATAAGAGATAAATAAATTTCATAGAAGCTAAATTTAGTCACATTTTGTGTCTAAAATAAGAAAAAAATATCTGGTACAAATACAAAATAAAATAATGGTGATGAAAATTGCGGTAGACCGCGTCCTTAAGCATTTATATGACCAGTGCTGGCCGTTATGGCTTGTGACGTGGACCAATCAAAATGTTTTCGGTCGCCTGCTGCTTCCCCGAACTTTTCTTGCTTCCCATTCCTAAACTATAGTGTTTAGAAGAAAAATGTTTTTGGTATCTTCATATTTCTACATTGTTAACAATATGACATACATTTCAACGTATTTAAATTTTCTTGCAAGGGGTCCATTCTGAAGCTCGAGAGTGTAGGACAGTGTTGCATAGCAGTAGGCGTACGAACTACCTTATTTGCAAACATTCATATATACAATAAACCCAACCATTGTTCGGTAGAACTTAAAGGTGTTTACATGGTCAAAAATAATAACTTCGTATTTGCACGACATAGTGTTCGTTTTAAAGACGTTACTTGTGACTACATGTCTACATTGCAGCATGTAAATGTGAGAATTTGCAAGTTACGGGGACGTAGGAATAACATAAGCCAAATGATTTACCCGAATGAAATAATTTACACTGAAATAAGATACTATGAGCAATATGTTAAAAGATAAAAAAAAAAAAAACACAATCCTTTTTATCTTTTTTAAAAATTAACATAAATTACATAAATTTCCATCGTTTTCGCATTTTTTTAAAAGTACAAATTAATTTATTTGTACGTATTTAAATTCTTTAGCATATTGTCCTTAAGATCTAGTTTCAGTGCAAATTATTCAATTTGAGTAAGTCACTTGATTATTGTTGTTCCTATGTTCCCGTAACTAGCAAATTCTGACTTTGACATGCCGCAGTGGGAAAACTATGAGAGCTAAAATATTATTACAAGGGGACATCGTAGTCAAAAGTAACGTCTATAAAACGAATACTATGCTGTGAAAATATGAATTTTTGTCACGTGATCACCCTTAAAACACTATAATGAAAATAAGTGTACAGGGCATTTAAATTACAATCAGCTACAAAGAAACTATGCATGGAGTTTTGGTAATGAGCATTCGGAAAGTCTGTGCATAATTTTATCGGAAATTTCTACGCCAGCGTAAGTACAGGGTTCTACGCACCATTACAGTAAGATTTTATACCAGAATTACATAAATAATTTTCGAAACGCAATTTTGCTGTGCACATTAAGGGTTATGTTTATTTAACTAATCGTTTTCTATATTCAATCAAAAAATACTTCTAACACTGAAGTATCTGCACTGTCTGCAACTAAAGGCATAAAATATAAAAACAGAAAAATACAAATCATAATATTATTTCACATTTTTAAATTTTATAACATGGATAAAATTAATTTTTAGATTTGTCGTCTTACTGATTACGAATAGTGGACAAACAGTACAGATTTTCTTTTTAAGTTATGCAATAAATTACTCTCGTTTGTATGTAAGTTGCAATTTGTGTCTATTGTTTAAGTTGTGGATATATTTGGTATGTACTTGCCTTATTTTTGTTTGTTTCAATATTTTTAGTTTGAATTATTGTTAATTACTTTCTTTGTATAACATTAACTTAACTGAATGTGTCCCTTATTTCACATTTTTGCGAGATATTTTTTTTTGGCAAGTGGAAACAATTTGTTTTGCGACTTATTTTTGTAATCATCTAAGCAACTATCCGAAAATCTCTGCGCGAGAGGTTTACGGATGTTAAAATTATTTTCAAATGTAAACGCGAGAATATTTGAAATTCGATTATTATATAGGCCTAGGTATTATAATATTACAAATAATAAAAATATCAATTTTCCAATTTTTAAAGTGTCGTGACCCTTAAAAAATATTTTTTAAATTTTTTTACTCGAAAATAAAGCATACTACCGCTTAGTGCTGCGTAAATAAACGCCCGTTGATAAAATATCTACTCGGTAAAAAATCTCATCGAATTTTGATGAGTAGTTCAGATGAAATGTTCATAATTTTATAATGACATCCATATCATATTTCTCCGTAATACATGTTAAGGAAAATATTTTTCCGAAGTTCATCAATTTCAGCACGCATATTCTAGTTAGTTAGTTGACTATACTTTTGTGTATTTAGTTTTCCCTTGACAAACGTTTGAAGTCTGTGGCCAGTTTTTATTTTTGTGATAGCAAGACGCCTCAGAAAAATTTTTCTTCGTTTTCATCAAACTGGGTACGGGTATATTGCTAAGTAGGCTGACTTATTTTTGTATATATCGTTTACCATATGTCTTAATTAGTATTATTATTCTATATTCTAAGATGTACGTAAACGATTATAACCTTCAGGGCTAATTTGTACCAACGTTGAGGAAAGTGGGCTTATCAGTTAAGTTGCGTTGCAAACTTCTTGTTTATTCTATGCAAGCAAAACAACGTTCTGAAAAATGTATTGAAATTTTAATAAGAATGGTTTAAATTTGACGTTGGTAGTATTTGTACTCAGATCCAAACACACAGAATATTTGAAATTGCGACGGTGCATATTATTATATGTGCTTCAGAAACAGGCCAAATTATTTTCGGAAGGTAAGTTATAAAACTGGATAGCGAATCACGAATTGTCTTTAGTCGCGTTCCTAGCACTATTGCAGTACATCGTACAGGCATATGTCACAAGGCAGGTGACAACGATTGTCTGAATTGGTTAATTCACTTTACGATAGCAGAAAGACGTTACTTTGCTAAATAATTTTATGTTTACTGTAGGTATACTCATTATTAGTTATCTGTTCTGATTTCGTTGGTCCTCGTCACCGCTCATGAGTATGTCACTTTTCATTCATAAAAATTATTTCTCTTAATTTTATTAACAATCCTGTTTATATTTATTTTGAGAACTTATTAATTCTGTTGTACTGTGCTGGCGTCATATTTTGAATCTATTGTCCTTTTTTCATGATCTGTATAAAGCTGCAATGATTGTCACGCGAGAGTGAGTAGGCATATACGCTATTATTTATATTTTATACACGCGTTCATGCGTATATATATATATATATATATATATATATATATATATATATATATATATATATATATATATTAAATGTGTAGGCATATGCACACAATGTGTAGGTATGTCTACATAGGTGTTAGATGTGTTTCTGTGCTTTTGACGACATTTTGATAATCTGTATTGAATACTTGGCAAGAAAATTATAAATTAATGTAGGATTTAAAAAATTGACTTTACAACATTTTTATTTCTAACTTTTCTGTGAAATGTATTGCGAGTCTCATTAGGGGACTGAAACATATTTTTTGCTTTATTTAAATTATATTTAAATCACATTTTATTGAGAGAATGGAGTGATACGTTAAGCTTGTTTATTCGAGACATCTCCAGTAAATAGATTTGTTGTAACCTAACATTCGCAGTGTGAAGCTCAAAGAGAGGGTTTTTGTGTATGTATATATATACACAATAAAGAATATCATGATACAGAATATTTAACTAGGACTTTGCAAGTAACTGCCTGTATATTGTGCTAATTCAATAAACCGATCAAATAAAGATAATCAGTTGACGCATTGAAATAATAAGGATTGGAACGGAGAAAATGGTTGAAACAGACACACTTTATGTGCGACGGAAGAACGGAAATTATATATATATATTTTTTTTTTGGTTCTGCCATCATGAGTGGAATAAAAAAGGGGGAGGTTTTCTGCGGAACCAACTGCTAGTTTACTCCGCTTTCAGGATTTGACGGTCGCTCGGAGTGGTTCCATCGCGGACGAGCAGCGTCCTATGAATATTCAACACTTTGCTCAGAGAAGCGCAGGGATTCGCCTCTAGTTCGGTTGACGGCCGACGACAGCGCTGTGGTCTGCTGCGTTAAACTCTAATGTTGCCAACGATAGTGTAATTATATTAGTTCTGGTTATAACTATATAGTTCACAGTGCTTATTATACAGAGTGTGTCAGTACAGAGATACTATAATATTCTGCGGTAACTGCTTGTAAGTAATAAGTCTGTAATGGGTTTTAATTTGCCAGTAAACTGACTGCGATGGAAGGGATTCTACACTTTAAGTAGATCTCCATATTAAATTTGGTTAGGCGCCGGCCTACGGTGCGAGAGATCCTGGGTTCGAATCCCGGCTTTGGTATGGATGTTGTATTAAATCTTCGCCTCATTCACCTTCATCGGCTCTTAAAACCTAGTTGTTAAAGGGCTGTAAAACTCTTACCTCATCTTATGTACCCTTTAAATCGACTTAAAAAATTCGATTTATTATATTTATAACAGAAATAAATTATACCAAGCAGCGACTCTATGAATAGTATCTAAACAATGAAAGATCAAAGTAGTGTTTTTTAATTTATTCGAAAAATTTAAAGTGAAAATATATTTTCAGGGTAGTACTACTCTCACTATATTCACTTTAAAGGAGCCAACATATTGACAAGTGATATTACTACATCCCTAGCTACACCTGGTGACGTCACTGAAAGTGGAAAATAGGTCGAAGGAAATAGAACATAAAAGTCTTTCATATATAAAATTGTAGAATATTTTCTCTTTATGGTACGGTCTGCGGTCCTCGTGCACGTATAGTGTACGTACCAGAATAACAGCTCTGACGTGTAAACATGTCCGAAAGAGATTATGTATAACTTTGTGTCATCTGCGTAACTGTTTTCGTTGTGTATTTTATTAACAAATATGAAATTTGCGAATTTGCTGCATGTTGGGTAGTAAACAACTCAATCTAAAACCAGTTTGGTATTTTGAAAAACAGAAGAAGATATTAAATAACCAAGCAGGGGTTGTCCGGTTATAAATAGGCCTAAAGTAAAATTCAGGCTCAAAGTTACGAGCACAAAATTTGAAGTAAAATAACAAACAGATGAGCAATACGGGCAGAACAAAGGAAAATAGAAACAAAGACAAAGAGTTAAAACCGTCTGAGAAGAAAAACAGAACAAAGCAGGTTAGAACTGAAAAATCATGAAAATTTTCCAGTCAAAAAACTTTCATTAAGAGCAGAAGTGAATAATAATAATGATGACGCTAATGATAATAGTACATGTTTAGCAGGTTGATATAAACGACGAATAATTTTTATTTTACTATCTTTGAAAGCTAATGTAGTGTAATCTATAAAAATGAATCGCAACATGTGTTGGTAAGCGCATAACTCAACAACGCCTGGACCAATTTGGCCAATTATTTTTTTTTTTTTAATGTTCGTTGAAGTTCAAAGATGGTTTTTACGGCGAGAAAAATTCGAATAATTGCCGGAAAAAAAACCCTAAAAACAGTAGAGTCAATTTGAGCTTTATTGCTATTGTTGTTTAAACAATGTAGGTATGTTCCTGTGATCGAAGCCTTAAGCATTCTCTCAGGTATTGTATAAAGTTTGGGGTGTGGGAGGGGTGGGGTTACGGGTTCATATCCCGTGCAAGACTTTGCGATGGGAATTACACGACATCATTCAAACGTATTGCGCGCGCTCTTTACACTGTTATTGAGTACGCTAGCTGTTAAATGCCGGGCAGCTGTTTTGCGGTGGAAGCCGCAGCCGGGCAGCTGTTTTATACAGAAATAAAGATGAATTAAAAAAAGAAGTTCTGCAATTAAAGTACGCTTAGCGCAGTGGACTGGACAAATCTGTTTGTATTTGATGTTTTAAAGATAAACAGTGAATATAGTATAATATAGATTATAGTATCACCATCAATTAACACGTAACTAAAAGTTACTCTTTTCTATAGTACACGCGGGCGAAGCCGCAACGGGACAGCTAGTATCATTTAAAATTTGTGATATCGAGCCTATAAAACAGTTGGCAGTGCTATGTTCTCCTACCGGATATAGTGTTGGCAGGCAGATGGATGAAATCCCTCGTTGTGGCGGTTATGTATACGTAAAATGAATAGAACAAGTAACATAAAGCGAAAAATAGAGGCTTTGAAAATATATTTTCCGGTATCTTATTTTAGGTCATATCAGAATTTGCAAGATAAAAATAAGGGCAGTTGGATATTTAAAA
>PNEQ01012983.1:24779-43681 GCA_003012365.1 Medauroidea extradentata
AAAAAAAAAAAAAAAAAAAAAAAAAAAAAAAAAAAAAAAAAAAAAAAAAAAAAAAAAAAACTTTATAGTATTTAGGAAGAAGAGCATTTGAAGAGTATTCGATGAACAAAACGCCAATGTCGAATCACATTTAATTTGCCGAAAATATTAACTATACTTTAGTAATTATCATGAACGGTATTATATTGTGGCTTAGTTTATTACCGATAGTTTCATTTCCTTGATATACGTTACTGGAACAAATAAAGTTGTATTTTGGATACATGTGTGAGTTTTTAATTTTCTGATAGTATTCTTTAAGACTTTATTTAGGGTTTCGAAGGGAAATCTTTATTTTATAAATATATCAGCGCTACTCTACCAGGTTAGATAGATGGCACTACTGTCATCAAAAACTTGCGGGAAATGTAGGTAGTTTATTTTACGTGTCAAGAACCAAATCCAACAAAGACTAAATGCGACGTCAAACACACTATGTCGGCAGAAAGTCACGTGAATAAATTCTGGAAAATACGTGAATTGAAATGAAATTTCCCTCATGTTCTGTTGGATCAAATATTTGTACCTTATCGCAGAAGGTACTTTATACGCAGAGTCTGAGCTGTTTTTTGAAGTTGCTAAAAAAATAACTTTTTCATTTTTTTGCTGTTAAATTGAAAGATATATTAGAGGAATTCCAAGCTGTGAGTATTTCAAGCGGTGTGCTATAAAATGTTGTGCAAAAGTAAGTTATTACAAAATATGTAGTATCGTGACAAAGAATCTGTAGTGAGTGTCCGGGTTTTGTTTCTCGTTTGTAACGATTTTATATCTAGTCGTTGTTCTGTGTACATACAACCTTTACACGATATTTACTGATTTATGAATATAATTTCATGTGATATTGTTAAAAATATTTGAAACAAATAATGCAAATATTCTTTGAATAAATATTTATAAGACTCTTATATTGCACCTAATATTTGATATGGAAATCTAAAAGAAAAATGTTTATGCTTAATATGACTGAAATAATTGATACGCTGATGTGACTTAAGAGATCTCGTTTTGTTAACAGTAATGTTCAGAGACTGGCTGCTAAGAGAAATAGAATAGGAAGCGAAATGGCTGGCTCCTGTATTTAGATACCATCCTTGCACTCATCATGTTTGTCTACGCAAATACGTGAGAAAGTACTAATTTTTTAAAAAACTTTTTAAATATATACGCAAACAAATACTTTTTTTTATCTGCAAGGCAGTTTTCTTAACATTACTGATAAGTAGATGCCCTCCGTTTCGTAAAAAAAAAAAATCTTCAAAAGAAAAAAAAAATAAGAGTTCTACGTTTCAACAACAAAACATTGTTGCCAGATATAATATTTCACTACCTTATCAGGTACGCAAAGAGCAAACAACTGCTAATTGATATAAGATCGCTGTGCCAATCAGTACGTTAAGTGTATAATCTCATTCTATTCTTATCTATTGTGGCGACTTTAACTTGATAATGTTCATGAGTAACGGAATACTATCTATGAGCTGCAGTTTGACATGGCGGCTTCGGGATAATTTTTACATTTACATAGGTAATTGTTTTACTGTTCAGTGTGTGAAAATCGATATTGAATGTAGAAAATTAGGGTTATATATAAGGACAATTTAAATTCCAACTTAAATCAATAGAACGTTTAATATTAAGCAAATAAAAATATTTTTAAGTAACGTAAAGGTTATTATTACTTAACATAAGAACTCAATTATAATTGATCTAAGATTGGTTTGTATTTAATAGTTTGGCGTTAAATATTCCACGTGGTTTCGTTACGTTAACAACACAAATAAAATAACATGCCACACTAAACACACACTATATTTCTTACGACGATGTGCACATTTGAAAATTTTATTTTGAACATATTTGTCTCAAAACTGCAACGCGAATGTTACACATTTTATTTTCCTCCGATATCCGCCGAGCTCTATGGGAGTGCAACATTATTTTAAATTAAATACAGTAACACATACGTCATAATTTTAGTCGACCTAAATATATTAAACTATAAGAAAAACTAAAATTTTGTCTTTATATGTATATGCATATTTGTCTATTAAATAAGAAAAGTTACGGTTGTAAATAGTGCTAATTTGATAACTTTAAAACTGAGATAATGCGAATTGTATCACTGTACTGAAAAAGGTGCGTTAGTTGTTTTTTAATGTAAACTATTCTAATACGTAGTAAAACTCTTAAATCAGTCTGTGATAGTTAGAAATTCAAGATCACACAAAAGTACCGAGTAAGTTTTAGATAAATCACAAAACTGAAACGTCACTGTACGTATACGAATCTTAGTGAAGCTGCACAAGTAATATTATGTAAGAGGCCAGGGAGCCAATGAGAGAGAAGAAAGTACGGCGATCCAGGGAGAAGAAGCCCCACGCACTGAAAACTACTGGTCTTTGAACAACCTGCTGTGTAAATATCTGCACCTCCCTCATGGCAGCTGTGCTGATATCTGTCTTCAGGCTTATCTTCTGTAGTAGAGAGATGGTCGTTCCTGTCTTGTCGGCCAAGTAATGTGGCAGGAACATTGCCAGCACGGTCGTTAACAAGTGACTGCTTACTCTCATCGTGGCTGACATTATGTATAAAGTAGTTACGACTCTGTCATGTTTGGTATCAGTAAGTATGTTGATGACAAAGTTTGCGTAGTACGCTGTGGAATACATACTACTTGTCAAAGATACCAAAATCTGGAGGCCGAAGTTGTTCTCCACCATCAACGTTGTCTCGATCAGATAGTAGAAAGTTGCTCTTAGATGATTCAACACGCCAGCAATATCGTCACAAGTGGTAGTCTCACTTCTACGTTGAGAGTTTCTACTCAAAGGATAAGTTGCGTGTGGTTTAGTTGCTGTAGTGGGAGAACCAATGTCGAGTGATTCCACTGAACAGTTTTCAGAGACGTGGTTTCCAAGTGCTCCTTCCCCACTGATGTCTTCAATTTGTTTGTTTAAGTGACCCAAAAATTTTGTAAGCAAGAAAAGTGTGTTAAAGTATAAAACATATCCCATAAGAGTGATAATGTTATAGGAAAGAATAACAACAGACCACAATCCGCAGGTGTTGTGAACAGAGCAGACGAATACGATATAATTACATGTGACATACGCAGCTAACAAGCTCAGCTGGATGCAGAGAAACAGACTGACTCTATGGTACTTGATCCAGGAAGCTCTGAGAAGTACTTGGTCCATGTGGTGTATTCTCCTGTACACATCGCCTAGTACAGGACTTGCGCACGACAGCAAAGTGATGACGACACATCCGAGACCTACCAAGGCGGGGATCCAATATGTGATCATATTCAAAATGTAATATTTGTCCAGTTTTCGAGGTTGCCGGCAGATAGAAAGAACTGTCAACCCTACAGTTATCAGAAGTACGTAAGTAATGGACTGTATAGTTCCACCAATACGTGTCCTGTATATGTGGTTGTTGTCATCTGGCAGGCGTCTGATTGGCGTCATTCCCAGTGTCTTCAACACTACCAACAAGGGCCTTACCGCTGAGTAGATACTATTTTGAGACTTGAGTTTCTTCATTGCTGCTTATTTTATGTTATTAATGGCACAACGAAACCCTACGAATCACTATGCTGCAATTACACGTGCATTTCCAATTGTATTACATATTAAAGCTTTTCAGTGTAGAATTTGAAATGTAGTTAATGTGCGCTTGCAAATATAATGATTATAATGGTTTATTAATTTTTACAGTCTATGGAAGTAGCAACGACTGAAGTCTTTAGAAAATGTACTCCAATTGAAGAATCAGAAACTTCTAGCAGTTCGATATACCACGAGTGCTTTTTAACCTGATTAAAATCGATGGAACGGAACACCAATTTTCCTGATGAACCTACCGCACATAAAATATTCAAAGCTCAAGCAATATTCTTTATGCGTGACAAGCAATGTTTGTAATGTTTCTTCAGACAGTCAAACACCTTTGTTAAAATGTAGTTTGGTGAGGTTATCAGTGATAACGGGATGTGAATTGTGACTTCGATTATATAAATAATCTTTCAACAGCCTCACGTTGTCGTTAATGACAATTTTCAATTAGTTTCACGTTTCTCAGTGCATACACAATTATATCTACCCGAATTAACAGTAATATATTTAAAGTAATATTAGTGTTTTTGTGATAAATTTAAATGTTTACATTCCTAACGATATACATTTTCGTCTTATACAAAAATATTTATAAATAGCTTATTACTGACAAAATACAACTCAAAATGGACGCACAAGCCAAAAAATTTTAAAATAAAACACTCGTTTTAATTTGAGAGCTGTACCATGCAGTTTCTTAGATACGGAACTTGCGTTTCGTATTTAGTAATCGAGGATCACGTAACACTTAATTCGAGCTTGTTATGGTGACCTTGAAAACATATCATTAAACTTAATTAGTCGCGTAGGCTAAGTTTTCCTATAGACCTGGTTCTTTTGATGCTTTAGTAGTAACATATAGCGTGTATATGTAGGATTACCTAGCGCCTGTTACCGAGCGAGGAGAAGCAACAGTAACATTTTGGATCCGGATTCGAGAGGATCCGGGTTCAATCCTCAGCTCCGGCCATCCTGATCTCGGTTTTCCATGGTTTCCTATCTGCTGTCATTGTACCAAGTTATGTGTCGCCGTCTAGACGTAAAACTCACTTACCTTACCTAATCTCTAGCGCCTGTTACCAGGCAACCCAAGGCGCAAGGTTTCCCAAATATATAAATTACACAATTAAAATATAATTAAATGACCCTGCTGATTTGACAAACATAAATTTTTCTTTCATAAACAGGTGATACGAACCTGGTGAGATGACAATGTGTGGATGGAGCATACAGAGGAATCAAAAAAAGAGGTGTTATAAGGAAGACCAGGATGTCAAATACAAACCTCAGACGAGAATATTTAAAAATAAGAGCCTGCTTTTGTAGATAGTGTTTAATGTCTCGTATTGGTACAAACAATAGCTTAAGAATAATTTTTTATACTGAATGACGTAACATTTGAAAATATGTATGTCTGCCTGAATGAAATTAATTTCTCAGGGCATGTACCTATAAAATAGCGAAACACTTAATGCATAGTCCAGCCGAAAATGATTAGGTACAGTCATCACAACTATAGGTATTAGTTTTGGACGCCTCTGTCGGTTGTCTTAATGCTAAAAACCCATCTGGTTGCATTTTCTATTATAAACTTTCCATATATCATCACAGTGCACACGGTAACTAGAATAGAATCACGCATACAATATTTTCATTCTGCTCAGTGCTTAATCCCGAGGTCTCCCTACACTCTAGCTGCCCACAGTGGAGGAGCCACATGGTTCATATTTTAATAATTCTGGCAGATATAAACAACCCGAATTTATATATAGAATACATTATTTAATACTTCACTACAGCACACGCTCGGACGCAGTTTAATTTAATACTGCGGTGTGTGTAGGACGTGGCTTCTCGAGCAGAACACTTACGAGAAATCAGAGGAGGAGGCAAACAGTGTGAGCAATGTTTAGTCCCTGTACAGCCTAGTAACAAGATAGTATATGCCTTGTCGACACTGATCTTATCTTTATGTACACAAGATAAATTACACTTGCATGGGAAGTGCATGTTAACACAATGTCAACTAAAACTGCTCCTATTATTGACGTATTTAAAAGAACAAGAGATAAAATACAGGTAACTTGTGTATGAAAGCTATACATATTGTCATTTTACACACTTAAAATGATATCAATGCAGTGTAGCAGTAACAGAAACAAATGTAAGATTTTTAAATGTAATAGTGAAAACACGATATTACCTACCATTCCGAACTTCATCAAGTTAAATCAACGTTACAACACACATTCTGCCTATAAGTTTTCTCAGATCTGATCGCAATTTATTCGTTATGAAAATAGAGCAGAATACTACAAAATGAAAAATTAACACAGCATAGAGATCAACGATGCACTCCATAAATATACACAGTGTTTTGTGATCTAAACCTCAAATTATGACGATAAATTGATTTGAAAACATTCGACATTCTGTGGGACAAGCGACAGCACCAGACTTTTTGTGCGGTGGTCCTGTGCTGTACACATATAATCTTCTGTTCTGGTTTGTTGTGAATTGCTTGTTGTTAAATTTATGCTCGTAAATAATTAATTTATTGTTCCTTATATCCACTGCACCAATGTATGTAAGTTACCTGCCAACAAACCTCCCGAAATCTTCCAATTCCCGACCCTATTACGAGCGTAACACTGATACATTCTAGTTTCTGGCTGATACCTAGTGGTTAAGATACGAACAAATATTACACTGACCGTAGTAACTGAATACCAAAATATAAATAACTGAGCACACGAAAACTCACGCCGTCTTAGCGAAGTTGCACTAGTAAAATAATGTAAGAGGCCAAGAAGCCAATGAGAGAGAAGAAAGTACGGCGATCCAGGGAGAAGAAGCCCCACGCAGTGAAAACTACTGGTCTTTGAACAACCTGCTGTGTAAATATCTGCACCTCCCTCATGGCGGCTGTGCTGATATCTGTCTTCAGGCTTAGCTTATGTAGTAGAGATATTGTCGTTCCTGTCTTGTCGGCCAAGTAATGTGGCAGGAACATTGCCAGCACGGTCGTTAACAAGTGGCTACCTAGCCGCATAGCAGCGGATATGATATACATAGTATTTATGATTACTAAATGCTTTTTATCAGTAAGTAAATCAATGGCAAAGTTAGCGTAGTAAATTGTAGAGTTAATTCTCCATGTCAAAGCTACCAAAATCTGGAGGCCGAAATTGTTCTCCACCATCAGCATTGTCTCTCTCAAATAGTAGAAAGTTGCTCTCAGATGATTCAGCACGAGAGCTGTCCGGTCAGAAACTGTTGTCAGGCTTTTGCCTTGAGTGTTTCTACTCAGATGATAAGCTTCGAGTGGTCTGGTTGTTACTGTGCGAAAACAATTATCGTGTGATCTCACTGAACGACGGTAGACTGAGTCCATGCTTTCAGTAACGTTTCTTCCAGGTGCACATTCCATGCAGATTTCTTCAATTTGATTGTTCAAGTAAATTAAAATTGTTCCAAACATTATAAGTATGTCAAAGTATAAGAAACATCCCATCGTTGAGAACATGTCATAGAAAAGAATTGCAACAGACCTGAATCCGCAGATGTTAGGGACAGAATATAGGAATATGACATAATTACAAGTTACATACGCACCAATCAAACATAGCTCGATGCAGAGAAACACACTGACACGAGAATACTTGACCCAGGCAGCTCCGAGAAGTACTTGGTCTATGTGGTATATTCTCCTATACACCTCGTCAAGTACATTACTTGCACACGACAACAAAGTGATGACGGCGCATCCGATACCCATCAAGCCGGAGTTCCAAAAAGTGATCATGTTAAAAATGTGATATTTGTCCACTTCTCGAGGCTGACGGCAGATGAAATAAACCAAACAACCTACAGTTATCAGAAGTATGTAAGTAACAGACTGTACAGTGCCACCAATACGTGTCCTGTAGATGTGACTGTTATCATCTGGTAGGCGTCGGATTGGCAACATTCCCAGTGCCTTGAGCACTAGAAACAACGGCCTTACCGCCGAGCAAATGTTGCTTGGCGACTGGAGTATCTTCATTATTTCTTAGTTATTTTTACTGTTGAGAGAGCATTGTAATGACGATATTCATTTATTCAATCTTCGTCAGTAAGATAATAATATGCGTGACTTTATCAAAGAAAAATAGTTTAACATATTGTTTTAGTAAGTAATGTATTTCATGAGCTTGCAAAGAGAAGAGCTTGGAATCCTGTAGCGTTTGTGTACGTTGCCGTGACTAGCGTATACAGAATTGAAACTCGGGAAACTGGCGTTGCCTCTTATTTTGATGTTTCTAAGTGCTTTAACCGTACATATGCACATCGATGGGACAGAAAATCAATTTGCCCAAGCATTCCTGCACGTTAAATATTTAAAACGCGGCCAACATTCCCTCTTCGTGGCAGCATGTTCGTTATTTATTTTTATAACGCAACTTCTTTAACACTATCTTGCAAACAAGAAATCAACAAGACATAAAAGAAAATCTTACGGATATATTTTAAGTAAAAGTATTGATGGAAGATTGTTTCATGTTTCTCAGGGGATAAAAATATACAATAAAACTGTAGTGGCTTTTAGGATCAAACAAGTTAAATGAGATAATATTTGTTTTATTATAAAGAAATGTGTTTTATATATATTTTTTGTGAATGCAGTAGGTTTTCTTGCCTAATGTATATACTTTGTTGTATGATTAAATTTTTTAGTTGCTTGCATATGGAAATAAGTACAATGAAATAAATAAATCGGTTTTTGGTAACATTGTACAACTTAAATTGAACGGCCAGGCAAAACTATTTATCATTATTTATGACTTTCATGTAATGTTTTAACTGTCCTTTTTCTCAGTTGCTGAGACTGTAGTCTGGAACCTGGTAGACATATTACGGATTTCCCTCCTAACCTGTTACACTGACTCTGGAAATGGAACTGCTGGTGTGTAGTAAGGCTGTCTAATAATACAGGGCCTGTTCACGAATAGGGTTCGTAGAGATGGGGTAACCATCGGCCTTGGCCAATTAAACCATTGGTGTGGCTCTTGACTGGTAAGGTGGTAAACCACTTCCACCCACCGTGAGTATAAACCGCGTATTTCTTCCTGGCAGCTTACATTAAACTACTTCCTCACTGGCTACGGTCAGATCTGGATAAATAGATGAGTCATGCTGGAAACAAATGGTATACGTAGATTTTGGCAACACCGCCGTTTCGGATATCAAATTGCTATCTCCAGATATACCAGTAGGGGTTCAGGTGGAAGCGAGGATTAGCCCGCTCAAGGATTCGGAGAAATATCTCTTCTATTATTCAACGAGTATTTATAACTTACATAACATAATGTTCTAAAGATTTTGTGAACTGCGGTTTTCACTAGACGGTTAAGTATGAAAAACTCTGACTTTGTGGAGGTAACTGACATTTTTGTAACCAAATTTGTTATGCTATTGTCAGTCCAAAAAAAAAAAAAATAGGAAAATTGATAAAATTTATGTCTGAATTGAATAAGTCCGCTTCTATCTCAGTGTATATGCTGAGAATTACGAGCTTATATGTTACTTGAATAAAAACAAGGCCTATATGGAACAATGAGACAAGTACAGGTTTATATGAAAATGTAGCAAATCAGTTTGGAAAATTGATCGCATTCATTCCAGATAAACAAACTTAGTCCACTACTGTAGTTTGTCTAAAATAGTTAATTAGACTAGAAAAAATTTAATTAGTTTCATTATAACTGTCTTGATTAAAATGAATCATGTGCTGTTTGAATTTATATTTATGCAAGGAAGCTCCCACTTTAAGACTCAGCAACTAACAGTTGCAATAAAAATTGCAGTAATACTGATCGATATTACTTAGTGTTAATATCAACAACCCAACATAATGACGAATAAACCTACCGTCCACTTTCCTTTCATTCCCTTTGTCTTCCCTTCTCTCTACTTCTTTACATAAAGTTTACACCTACGGTGTGCAAAGTGGCTAAGTAGTCCATCTCTGAAGTGGAGACGAAAACTTCATGTATTATTAAACTCTCAAGGAAGTCGTACTGTGGCGTGAATGCTTTGTATACTTTTGTTAATAATTTACACTGACAAGTGCCTCTCAGAATGACATAGAGATGTAACGCGTGATACTAGAGTGATATTTTTATTCGTATGCTAGCTGGCCGGCTGCGGCTTTGTCTGCGTGAAATTATGTAATGTAAACAGTATCTCTATGGATAAAATATGTGATGAAGGCTTTTAACAGCTAGAGTACTCATCAACAGTGAACTATAAATTGTCTTAGCTCAGTGTAAAGAGCGCGCGCAATATGCTCGTATGATGTCATAGTAATTCCCATCGCAAAGTCTTGCACGGGATACGAACCCGTAATCCCATCCATCTCACACCACAAACTTTATACAATACCTGAGTATTAAAGGCAGGCCGTGATAATTCTTTCGTATGTAGTGGCTACAGTCCAAAGTGGTTTCATTAATGAGTAGGTTGGCAAAAAGAAACAATTGTTGAATTTTTCTCCGTGATCATTCTCTTTTTTTCGGGAGACTAACATTTCACTGCTTTGCAAATCCTTAATTTTCGATTTTCATTTTATCCTAAATTTAACTTGTACATATTTACATAGGCTTCGTTCTTATCAAAAATTATCTCGATATCTCAACGCGTACATGCGGTATAGACGATTATTTGAAAACACATTATATATTTTTTTAACAGCTTTCAAGGGCGCATTTCGAAAAATCCTGATATTTTTATATTTACTGGGACGTGTCCTTAAGGGACCTGTAGTCATGAAGGCGCGACTCGTTACAAAACACCTTAAGTCTATAAAAGGCCCTAACACAAAAACATATTTTTTGAGCATGTCACCTAGAAGAGGTTTTTACTGAAGTGATCCCAAACCATAACAAGTTAAATTAATTTCGCGACAATTGTAATTCAGAGAATATGTATATATATTTTATGCATAACATGTCTCTACAGAAAAACTACACCAAAATTTTAAATAGAATACAATCTGTGAAATACGTTAGCTCTGTTTACTTTTAACTTATAAAAAAAAGTCTGTAATAAATATTACGTTTAAAGTTCATGGCCGAGGTGAGTCTGACATATCTATTTTTACGTTTCCTGCCGCGATTGTCGGCAAGAAATAAATAGGTCGTATCCTACCTTATGATCTTCGCATGTACTCGTAGCAATCGTTGGGGCCGGTAACTCCGTGTAATACAAACAGCTGATTCTCCACGGAACTTCTGTGTGACGTAGGTAACAGCTGCTTCCCCATACGACTCGCCGGTGTTGGCGCTGGCCGTCGAGGGAGCTGTTTAAATATAATTTTGTTAATTCTGGTGTTCTTGAAACTATGCATGCGCGGACTCTCTGCGGCACGTGCCTGGCTATGTGCTGACGTCGCGGGTTGAGTTTGTTTGGTGGTTCCTAGGTTAGACTGCGCGAAGGACGGGTGCTCGGTGCCTGCGTGGAGGGGAGAGAGAGGTGTAGGCGGTAGTATTCAGCATGGTCTGACAAGTTAGGTCACGTTTTGAATGTGGGAATTGCACAGATTTTACAAGCCTTTTCGATACCGGGAGTTATGTAACGCGACGTGGCTTTTTCTTGCAATTTGACTCTAAGGATGAGAGGTGCTGTGCCTGTATTTCCGGCGCGCGCTGCGCGACCTCAGACTGTAAGCGACGTGAATATTTTCTGTTCAGAACATGACTATATTTCGTGCCGCATTGTAAAATATATTACGTCATGAATAATGCACGTTTGCGATAGGAATTTCTGCGTGTCTTTTCCCGGTGTCACTAACTTACCGTTTCAAAGGTGCGAAAATGAAGCGATGGTGAATTGGGGCTTACACTGGTGGTCTCATAATTTATTTAGGACGTTGAGGCGAAGCAGGTTATTTCCCGTGTGCTACGCAGCTGAACAAAGAAGATTGTCGCTGTCCAGTTTAATGGCCTGTTCTGCTGGGGGTTTGGGTGACGCGACATACACTGGATGATTCGTATGTACACCTGAGTTGTGTATATCAACTGCGTTGGACACGCCAGGTATGTGTCGTAGACAATTTTAGCGTCACTTCAATGATTCACCGTCGTATGAAGTCTGACTGTCGTCACAGAATTTTGGGAATTATATACTGTATATTGCACTGTACCTGCACAGTGATGTATTTTGTTCGTTTAATCGTGACGTTATTTTGTCACGTGGTAATTAAATGTAACAATGCTAGTGTATATGTAAAGTGTTTCGTCTGTAATGTTGTGCTATTCAATATGTATATATATATATGTGTGTGTATATATATATATATATATATATATATATATATATATATATATATATAATGTTAACGAAACAGCAGTGTGACCTTTAAACCATTTGTGCCTTTGCAAATTTCTATTGTTTGCATATGTTAAAAATACTTTTCTTACACTTCAGTCGCCCCCGAATCGTTTACCACCTTTCTGTTACGCCCTGTTGTCATTGTTGTCATTAATTTGTCAACATGGTGTCACAACATGTTTGAAATTTCTAGTGGTGTTCGCAATGGTTCGTCATCAACACTTACTAATCAGCAAATGCAAACCTCCCAAATTAATGTAGAGCAAACAGTGATTGTTGTTCTGCTATAGTCTTACCTCATGAACTAGTGCACTTTTTATGGCTGGTAAATATAATTTTAGAGGGTAAATTAAACATTATATTATTGTGAAGTAATGCTTGAGCCTAATGAATGAGCGAGTGAAGATGCAATTGTGTTAGAAGATTAAATGTCTAGGAAACCAAACCACAATTCACTGTATGCCAAATTAAACACTGGTAAGTTCACATGATCGAGAGGCACAAATCATTTGTGGCACGCACAAACACTCGGGGTGTTGGAAAATAATTTTTGAATCGGGTATAGGCAACAACACATGTCATGGATGCTTTAAGAGTAGGGGCGAAGATTTAAGATTTTAACTGCGTGCTAGATAAATAAGCGCTGAGTTCTACTATTGAGACCTACACTTCTTGAAAGTCAATGTAGAAAAACTACAAAACCGCAGTTCTTGATATTTGTGTTTGTGAACTTTAATATCAAACATTTACCTGGATTGATGTACTTGTTGCGTCACAACAGAATTTACGAAATTTCAGCTACAGAGATTGTTCATCGGATATAATATTAGAGAAAAAATTTTGCTGATAAAATTTGCCAGAAACTATTGTTGGGATTCCTATTTTCTTTTATTTCTGCACATTAGCTTCGAGAAACCTACAATACTAATCTGATGCTTATACCGCTGAATTACATACCACGCACTGTTAAGTTGTCTGACAGCAAGAACGAACACGTGTCGTTATCACGTTCGTTAGATAGAAGCGTAATGTCTGGTCTAAATGATGAGCAAGTTATCACACAATGCAGGCTGAGTTCAACTGCGGGCCGTTGCTGTTCGCGACGTGACATCATACGCGGGAACAATCTACGGGAAATCGTGGCAACAGCGCGCGCCAAACTGCAATATCCCGTCTGCCGTTGCCATTACGCACGGTCTATGAAGGTAGAGGTCTTGACACTGAGGAATAAAATGTGACTACTTCTTGTCGCCGAGCGCTAGTAGTAATTTGGTGGAAGATTTGTCTTGTTTTTGTATTTGGCTTAGCTTAAAATGTGAAGTTGTTACCGGAATTGCGAGTATTATGTCGAAGAAAAAAATGGGAACGTAATTTTTTATTGGAACACCTATTTTATAACAATAAAATTTAATTTTTAAATATTTTACATGTAAATGCACATTGCAACGTTTCTCAAATTTTGTAGGGCACAAAATATAGTTTTTGTTCGAATGTGTTCACTAAAACAATACTACACAATATATTTCTTCAGACTACTTTTATAAACAGTTCCACACATGCTAATGCATTTATGGACATGGAACATGTATATACTATATCAGCTTACCTTATTAACATTATTTTATGTAAATAATTACAAAAATGTTAAAACGTGAGATGTGAACAAGACAAATCTTCCACCAAATGACTACTAGCGCTCGGCGACATGAAGGGGTCACTTTCTCTTGCTGGAGAGCATACACAGTGTCAAGACCTCTACCTCCTAGACCGTGCCATTACGTGAATAACTGCGTCGTGTTCCGTTACTCCTGCACGTCACTGGTCTCACTCATTATCTGTGTGCGTCACCAGTATTGCCAAATTATCAACAAATTGTGTGTTCTTATTTCGGGTTAGTAATTTTTTAGTTTCATAACGATTAGCAGTAATTTAAATGCAATGCGGTAAAGAAATAAAAATTAATCGACCAACACTTTGCCAGCTTCCATCGGAAATCTAGTACCCTGCCTGTGGGATTCACTTAAGCGTCATGTAGTGAACTTGGCTATAGGTTTCCGATCAATAAAATAATATATTCACGGTTTACAAATTTTAAATTTTCAACTGTATTACTGACGCTGAGAGACTAGTTCAGCACCTGACATTTAAGAACTCCCGTGAGTCGATGTAAATCTTATTCTTCTATAGCTTCAAAGCTTCCAATGTTGTAAACTGAGTTACGTAGGTAACGATGTAAATATGTTAACACCTATATTTTTCATTGTGGTAATATATAGGATGTAAGGAAATTCATAGCCCAAACTACAGGAGGTGATTCCTCATGAAAAATTAGGCAGACACTTTTTGGTCTAATGAATATTAAGAACGATATGTGCCACTGAAAATTGAATATGAAAATAGTGTTAGATCAACATTCCAAAAACGGTTAGGAGTTAAATATCAATTATTTGAGTGATGATAATGTTGTTGAGATTTTTAACCTATAAAAAATTCAGCGCATATACCTTCCCCTTTCATAAAAATATTAGCGGTGGCCACCCTCAAATTGCATACCATTATTTTGCCGTCAGATTTTGGGTCTATTAGAGCAGTACGTCGTAAAGAGCAAAACACGTCCTCTTGTTGTAAGCTCCTAGAATGAACCGTTTGCAAAGAAAATTGCACACAGATCTTGCCGTAGCAATGATACAATGTCTGGTACGTAGGAAATATTGGTACTTTAGCCAAGGGATAGCTGGTTTGTACATGTGCCGTGCTCTCGGGAAATGCGACATGCGATGAAGCATGTCGCAAAATCAAGCAAATAATAATAATAGTAGTAATAATAAAAAAACTCGATAAATTTGGTTACACATTTGATTTTCCAGCATTTTTGTATAATTTTACTTTTTATTTTGAGAAAATGCATGCCCTTTTAAAACATCACTACATCCTTTTCGTAAACTCTAAAATAATCTACTTAATTAATATTTTTCCATTGTTTCACTAATTTTTTCGCTGAATAACAAAACTAAGAACTATTGAAAGTACATTTTGTGGGCATAGCTACTTATGGGAATCGTAGCACTCCGTTTCTGACATTCAATGAAATAAATAAATAATTTTCAAAAGATTGTAATTCTTTAAGACCGTACCAAAGAAAATGTTGTGTGTATAAAATTAATTAATTTTTCTTTTTTATAAAAATTGTAAATATGTCGCAAAACTAAATTCGTCACAAAATTTACCGAGTCCATCATAAGAGTTTTAAACTAACTTGGATTGCTACTAGAACATGCTTTTTAAAAATTACATCACAGATAGCGTACAATTCCTTGTCGGAAGTACCACTTTTTGCCTACGTATCATGCGTTCCATTATTGCCACTACAACGGTTGTTGCATTTTTCTTGAAAACAGTTCATTATAGAAGCTCGCAAGGAACTTTTTGTTCCTTACGATGTACAGAGCGAACAGACAGATTGAAATGTTCCCAAAACCTGATGGCCGAGTAATTTTTTACAATCGGAGAGGTTTGAAGGCTGATTTCTTTTCAGGTTAAAGATCTCAATGACACTTAACATCAGCTACAGAATTGTAATTTAACTCCTCATTTTTTGGAATTTTCACCAAACACTATTTTTAAATTTTTTTTTCAAGGGCTCATACCTCCCTTAATATTCACTTGTATTTTAAATGTGTCCCATATAATGTCTGCATACATTTTCAAGAAGAATGATCTTACGGAATTTGAGCTATTGATTTCCTTCACTTCCTGTATATATGTAAATGTGTAGGCATATGCACATTATGTGTAGGAATGTTTATAGGTGTTAGGTGTGTTTCCATGCTTTTAACGATATATTTTAATAACGTGTATTGAATACTTGGCAACAAAATTATAAAATAGTATAGGATTAACAAATATGACTTTACAGCTCTTATTCTCTAACTTTCCTGTCAAGTGATTCGCGATTCTCATTCGGGGACTGAAACATCTTTCTGCTTTCTTTATATTATAATAAAATATATTTTTGTTTAGAGAACTAAGCGATGCGTTAAACTTGTTTATTTATCAAATCTCCAGTAAATAGTTGTGTTGCAACCGAGCATTCGCCACAAAGCATAAAGACGGGTTTCATGTAAAAAAAAAAAAAAAAGGAATTTCATAATGCAGAATATTTTACAAGGAATTCCCTGAATATTGTGCTAATTCAATAAACCAATGAAATAAAGAAAATCAGTTAGAGAATTTAAGACATTGGAACAGAGAAAATTGCTGATAAAGACACACTTTATGTGCGATGGAAGAACGGAAATGTTACTTTTTTGTTCTGAGACCATGTGTGGAGTATAAAAAAAAGGAGTGTTTTCTGCCAAACCAACTGCTAGTTTACTACGCTTTTAGGATTTGGCAGTCGCTTGGAGTAGTTAGGATGAAGGGAATTTGTAGCGTATTCAATGTCGAAAAATTCCAATGTCCAATGGCATTTACTTTGCAGACAATATTAATTATAACTGAGTAATTATCGAGAACGGAATATTATTGTAATTTGGTTTATTAAGGATTATTTAGGTTCCTTGATATTCTTTACTGGGATGAGGAAATTATATTTTGGATACATGTGTGAGTTTGTAATTTCCTGATATATTTACTATAAGACTTTATTAAGGGTTTCCAAGGAAAATATTTATTTTAAAAGACTTGATAGATGGCACTGTCTTCAAAAACTTGCGGGAAATGTAGTGTGTTCATTTCACGTGACAAAAAACTAAGCCCAACAATGTATAAATGCGTCGTCAAACACACTATGTCGGCAGAAATTCACGTGATTAAATTCTGGAAAATACGCAACTTGATAAGAAACTTCCCTCATGTTCTGTTGGATAAAATGTTTTTCTACCTCATCGCAGAAGATACTTTAAACGGAGGGTTTGAGCTATTCCACTGGGGTTACTAAAATAATAACTTCTTTATTTCTTGCTGTTAAATTGAAAAATATATTAGAAGAATTCCAAACGGTCTGTGCGTAGGGCGGTGTATTTTAAAAATATTGTGCCAAAGCGAATTTTTACAAAATATATAGTTACATGACAATGCATTTGTAGTGTGTGTTCGAATTTAGTTTCTCGTTCGTAACGATTATATTTCTAATCGTTGTTCCGTGTGCATTCAACTTTACACGATATTTAAAGTTTTATGAATATATTTTCATGACTTGTAACATGGTTAGAAAAATATTTGAGACATATAACGCAATTATTCTATGAATAAATATATTTTAGTCTCTTATATTACACCTAATATTAGATACGGAAATCTAAAAGGAAAATGTTTATTCTTAATATGACTGAAATAATTGATACGTTGATGTGACTTATGAGTTCTCGTTTTGTCAACAGTGGTGTTCAGAGACTAACTGCTAAGTGAGATAGAATTGGAAGGGAAACGGCCAGAGCCTGTATTAAGAGATCGTCTTTGCACTCACAATGCTTGTCTACGTACATATGCGAGAAAGCATATATTTTTAATATCTTCATCCATATTTATTTTACTGATAATGTTCATGACTATCACTAACATGAAAAATCTCTATTATATAACACATGACTGTTATATTCCAGCGTCGAAAAAATACAAACATTTATACAAGTTGTACCATGCAAGAAAACAAATATTTTTGCCTGTGAGTCAATTTACTGAACATTACTGATAGCAAGCAAGATATTCTCCGCAATGGTAAAAACATTCTTCAACCGAAAAAAAATAATAGATCTCCGTTTAAAAAAAAACACGATGTTGCCCGACATAATATTTCACTACCTTATCAGATACGCCAAGAGCAAACAATTGCTAACTAGTGCAAGACCCTTGTGCCAATTAGTATGTTAGAGTATATTATCATACTAATCTTATCTATATGACATTATCTTGACAATGTTCATGAGTAATGGAAAGCTACATAAGAGTTGGTAATACAGTTAACTTCATGCGAACGAAAAATTCTATCGTCACTGTGGAGTCAAGCAAAATTGATTTTCATTTACTACGAAATATTAAATGAAATTGAATTATATTCCTTAGAATAATGCTTCGGTGGGATATTTTAGTTTTCCATCCACGTATGGAACAAATACTAAACAATCAAGTAAGGAATATCTTTTTTGTCTACTAAACTTAAATTAGCTAATTTTTATTGATTATTATTTATTGAACATACTATGTATACATATTATTTCCAATAACTACATTACATTGTCGTTGTAGTTTGACATGAAGGCTTCTGGCTAATTGTTGCATTTATATAGCTTATTGTTTTGTGGCGTGTGGTTCGCCACATGCTTATTTTGATTGACTTGCAGTGGTTGCAGTGGATGCCAGTGGTTGATTGCCGACTTTGTATTTATGGGAACTTGTTTGTTGGAGTGATATCCGCGAAGAGCCGAAGTACGAGGGACTATTTGCTTGCGCGGAGTGGTGCGGGGTCTGCTGGATTCTCCGAGCCTTCCTACGGCGGTGTTCGTGGGCCGTCAGTTTGTGACTGTTCTGCGACTGTTGGTGTACGCTCGAGTTGTTGCGGCTTCGCGGGGGTGACGAGAGGTATGTGTGGTAAATTATTTGAAATGACCTCTGATGAAGAGTTTAAGTAAGCACGTGCGAGATTAAATAATAACTGGTCCTATTTTAATTAAATATTAATATTTTTGTTTGAAAGTTCCTATTCGACATTAACCGGCACCCCCGCGACCGCCCGATCGATCGTAAATTTTGGAGGCCCGTTACTTTACCTTGTAATTGTTCATCTCAATAAATATGTTGATTCACCTTGCCTTCTTTAATTTTAAACTACGCTTGTTATAACCCTAGGTTGTTTATACGAAGGGCTTCGTGACA